>BQNB010040625.1:0-47280 GCA_026074375.1 Tanacetum coccineum
CAATTTATTGTGTAAATAGTAGAAAATCTGTGGGAAATTTACCACGTATTTTCCACCGAAATTTAGTCAACAATTTGATGTGTAACTTGTGGGTATTCCGTGTGAAATTTCACACTGTATTTTTTCTGTGGGTAAAAGTTGTTTGTGTAGTAGTGATATAAAGTGTTATCGTTTATAAGATATAATGCAATTAGTTATCTAAACGTTCAACATATTACTCATTTAAGATATTTTTCTCATTTAAATATTTTTTTCTTCGAGAAAAATATGTGTACACAAGCATATACTTGTAAACGGGACAAATTTTGAGCCCTTAGAAATTTGAGGCCCTATGCGGTCACCCACCTTTCACACCTTTAAAGATAGCTTTGATGAACAACTTAAGAAAGAAATCCATCACTGGACGTTTTAAAAAAAAGTGGGGATTTGCACACTCATTTTTTTGATTGAGACACTCATTGTACAAGTATACAGAGCACGTTGTAACCACTATACAATTATATTATGCATAAATTAGAGTGTTTCAATCAAAAGTATGAGTGCGTCAATCAATTCCTTTTAAAAAATAGTACTCGTGTATCCTTGTACAGATTATTCATATTTCATCTTCCTTGCAACGCATTTGTAACATGTGTAGTTAGTTCATGAAATTTATATTTCATCTAAATCCTTAGATTTGTCATTTGTTATCAACACATTTTTAAGCAAATTGTTAGAAAGAAAGAATAATTAATTATCATTTTCTTAATTTAAGAAGTTGTCGACTTATATGAATTGAGAGATCCAATCAAAATCACATGAATGGAACATAAAAGTATTGCAAATTTCGAAATTAGCAAAATGATCCCCTATTTACAATCATCAAGAAGATAAAAAATAGAAAGGCTTATAGATACATTAGGAATCTAAAGTCATTTGAGTGAGAGCAAATCACGGCTGCCAATGGGACTCACTTAGTTTTGTGGGTCCAAAAGCAAACACTAAAACACATTTATCGCCTGATTTTGTGCTATTTTAACATGGTACATTTTTTCCTCGACACTTCCTATTAAAATGTTGCATATATAGCTAGCTAGCCTCATTATTGCCTTTGTACTTGTGTGTCTAGTAGCCAGGAATAGAAAATGGCATCTCTTCTGTTTCTTTGTATTCTCTTTGTCTCTACTGTATCGTATTCTCAAGCTGCCGCACGTGCTAAAACACCTTATCTTGATGGTAAGTTGCATTGTCATAATCATTCATTTGAATGTCTATTGTATTCTCAAGCTGTCACATGCGCTAAAACATTTGTTATATATCTTTGTTTTTGTGTTTTAGGGTTTCTTGCAAATGGAAACTTCGAACAAGGGCCATCTCGCGCAAACCTCAAGAAAACCGTGATAATAGGGAAACACTCCCTACCCAAATGGGAAATCTCGGGTGTGGTGGAGTACGTATCTGGTGGGCCCCAATCGAATGGGTTCTACTTTGCGATCCCACGTGGGGCCCATGCAGCAAGGCTCGGAAACGAAGGTTCCATTTCCCAAATTATCAATGTGAAGGCAGGTATGGGGTACTCCCTAACGTTTTCTGCCACAAGGACTTGTGCTCAAGACGAGGTCCTAAGGGTCACGGCCTCTGGCCGGACGAGTGACCTTCCAATCCAAACATTGTATAGTAGTGATGGAGGGGACACTTATGCTTACGCTTTCAACGCTACTTCAAGTAAGGTCACAGTCACTTTTCATAACCCTGGGATTCAAGAGGATCCTGCTTGTGGACCTCTCTTGGATGCCATTGCAATCAAGGAGATGCGTCCTCCAAGATACACCGCAGGTAAACATTATGTTTTTATTCCTAGACGAAGTAACACTTAAAGTTTAGAAGTAATTAATAATTCCTTTGATTTTGTGTCTCGGCATCTTTTTTCTAAATTACTCAAAACAATGTAACACTACAGAAATTGTTATAAGGTGTCACCAAAAGAATGTTTAAATAGTATATATTTGTCCATTAGCAATCTTCTCACAATTTTTGTCAGTCTTCTCTTAGATACTTTGTGCTAAAAATGAGGTCAATTCAGCGAAATTATATTTTCTAAACCACGGTTTACATGTAGGCAACTTGGTGAAAAATGGCGGTTTTGAGAATGGTCCACACGTGTTTAAGAACTACTCAACCGGAGTCCTCCTCCTCCCCAAGATACACGACACAACTTCCTCACTCCCTGCATGGATCATTGAATCGCTCAAACCAGCAAAATATATCGACTCCAAACACTTCACAGTTCCAAAGGGTGTTGCAGCTATTGAGCTAGTAGGAGGACGAGAAACAGCAATCGCACAAATCATCCGTACTGTACCCAACAAAGTCTACAGCCTATCTTTCATCATTGGAGATGCGAAGAATGATTGTCACGGATCAATGATGGTGGAGGCTTTCGCAGGTAAAGATACGGTAAAAGCGAAGTACGAATCTCAAGCTAAGGGTGGTTCTAAAACTGTGAGTCTAAAGTTTACAGCAACTTCGGCTAGAACAAGACTCACATTTTACAGCTCTTTTTACCACACAAAGCTTAGCGACTACGGCCATTTTTGTGGCCCGGTCTTGGACGATGTCAGAGTTTGGCCTGCCTAGAAACTAGTGATGAACTCAATGAATGCATGAAGACGGCGTCGAGTAGGATCTCACTTTCTTTCTTCTATATGATACATTTAATACCAGTATCACAGTATGTAACTACTGAATTCAACAGTAATATACATTCAGATTAAGTATGATCTTTGAGTTATTAATTGAAGAGATTATGGTTTAATTATTACAGTAATAAATTCTTAAAAGTCGTGCAATTATCAATTCCACTATGGGTGCGTTTGGTTTGTAAGTGGGATTGGAATTAGATTTGGATTTGGGAAATGTATGAAAGTAAATTAAGAGAGACAAAATTAGTTATTATTTTAAAAATATATATATTTTATAGATTAATTAAGTTAGAATATATTTTTTTTTAATAAAAAATAAAAAAGTTACAAAAAATATGCATCATCATGTGGCTGAGATCTTTTTGAAAGTCAAAAAAAAATATTTTATACATGCATATAGTCAAAACCCAAGAACCCATATGGAATTAGAATATGGCAACCATGGACGCGCTTGAACCTAAAGAGCCCACACCAAACAAGTGATTTTAATTATCTTTGAGCCTCAAGCATCTAAAACCCGTATACCAAACAACACCTAAGTTTCGCTTTTCTACTATGCCTTGTCATTTTAACTTGGTCTTCTTAACTATCAGATCATATGTTTGAGGTTAGGGTACTTCGATATTTTCTACATATGTGCTATTGAAATGGTTTTAAAATACACTTGGATCGAGATAATGAGTTTCATAGATGAACACAAGTCCGATATACATGTGAGTAGGGGTGAGCATACCGGACCGTCGATCAGACCGGACCGAACCGGACCGGAAGACCGGACCGGACCGAAGGTATTTCGGTCCGGTCCGCGGTCCGGTATTTTGGACCAATTCGGTCCTCGGTCCGGTCCGGTCCGACCAAAAACCCGATGATAATGCCGTGTAGGACCGGACCAGACCGAAGACTGACCCAGACCGGACCGACCCGAACCCGGACCGTACCATTTCGGTCCGGTCCGCGGTCCGAAAATATAACCATTTCGGTCCTCGGTCCAGTCCGATCCGGTCTTGAACATATGCTCACCCCTACATGTGAGCTCAGCTATTCAATTTATTAAATCTAAATTCTATTCTCCTATATAGAGAAATGATATATTTGTACACCACCAAGTAGGGGTGAGCAAACTGAACCGAAAACCGACCCGACCCGACAAACCGAGCCGAACCGAGCTTATTCGGTTCGGTTTTGGATATCTATTTCGGTTTAGTCGGTTCGGCTCGGCTCAAACCCGACATTTTAGTCGGTTCGAACCACTAAATCGAACCGAACCGAGCTTATTCGGTTCGGTTTCGGTTTATATAGGGTTTATTCGGTTCGGTTCTCGGTTTCCAAAAATCCTTAACTCGGTTTCGGGTCGGTTTCGACCCGATGCTCACCCCCACCACCAAGGCAACAAACTAACTTGTGCACCATTTGCACAGCCAGGTCTTTTTTGTCGTTCAAGTTGAGTGGACAAATCAATTTTCTTCTTACGCATACATAATATAACAATTTTTAAGGCTTCATTTCCACCCTACATTGTTTCGAAATTTACGTATTTAGTTCTGATCCACCCTACATTGTTTTCAAAAACCATGTTCATGCCAACAAATGTTTACTACTTCTACATCCCACCTTGTGCCCCATTAATTAATCAGATCCATCATTTTCTTCTATCGCTATATTAATACTAGGCAGAAATCATGGTCAAGGGATCAACAATAATCCGATATTATGTCCCCAGCCAAGGGGTTGTGGGTTCAAGTCCCATCGTGGGCAAAAGTGAGATTGATGTGGTTTGTGAAAAATGTATATACATTAGTTGCCTTTCAAAATATAAATCACCATCCGACATTGCATAACTAAGCCAACCATTCGCTTGCTGCTAGAAGAAAAAAAGTAAACACATTCAATATCTTTAAAGAACAGAAAACTAACGAAGGAAAAGTAGATCACATCACACTAACTTGCTCCTCATTTATGACAATTTTCCACAACACCAGAACCAAACACATTCATAGCATTCAGACATGCATCAAAACATTACTGTTTACTAACAACATAAGAAACAGTGGAGTTCCACGAAAGTTGTGGCAGCAGAAAATAAACAGAACAGCTTTCACCTGATGGTTAAAGTCCAATTATTAGGAACGAGTTGAAGACTTACGACTCAGCTTGGGACTTGACAATGAAATTTTGGCGGCTGATGGGGTTCATGACCACTGGGGGACCTGCAGTGCGAGGCCATGCCTGAAACTTCTTGTCAGTCTCTTCCCACCATGCCTTGTTTGAAACTGTAGAGGGTGTGGTACCTATACATGACACGAATAATAGTATTAGAAAGAGCACATCTTAGGAAAAAGGGGCCATTGCCCGTTAGTATTAAAGAGTTATATGTATGGTGTATCCTTGCCTCCAAAGATCTTCTTGTCGGCAATAATATAGTCACAGCTAAATGCTAGTACAAATGAACCAACAAGAGCACCAACAATCTTGGCTCCAGTCATCTGTTAAAACCCAATATTATAAAAGAAAATAATAGGTCAGCCACACAAGTTTTGACAGTGGTAACTTTGACGGGAGATATCTTGTTATGGATCATCATAACTACACACTAAGTCATACACAGCTACATTTCACCGTGCTATGTTAATGAAGGATTAGGTTAACTAATCAAATATAATTATGATAACCAACATGGAGGCTATTCTTGTAATCAGCAAATTAAGTAACAAACCATAAAGGTTAAGTTGGCCAAGGTTAGACGGTGGCATGGCACTAGTTAATAGAGTATCACAATTTTAACTGAAACTTGGTACTGAAGCCCAATTGACCTCTAGAGTCTAGGCCTGTAAGCAGTTTCTAGAAGCTGAATTGGACTTTACCAAACATAAAATGCAAAACAAGAAACATGGAATATTTGATTACAAATACATATCTTTAACATATGTGCAAGCCTTATGCGAAACCAGACATCTCGCTAAGAGAAGGTTAACATACACCGAGAAAATACATAATTCTAGCTCATTATAAGATGATGTGAAAGAGTTGGAAATGCAATTTAAGGATCTGTCTGCAATCAAATGAAAAAAACATCGTGTTGTATACAAAAAATGGGTTGACTAGTGCTGTTACAGAAGTTTATTCAGGAAAAGATGTCTACCTTATTAAAAAAGAGCATATATATATGAAGGTTACAAGTGTCGTAAAGATATCCTCAAAGAAAATGATAAACACGGCATATACATCATAGCTCTATTTGAAAGCTATCTCGATATGATTCGTTCATGAAAGTTTTAGAATCTGGAAATGCGACCTTCCTAATGGGACGTAAACTGTCTTAGCAGTTATCTGTTCAGAAGGATTACCATCAACATTTCGTGAACAAAGTGGCAACCTGTCTCGATATGATTCATTCATGAAAGTTTTAGAATCTAGAAATGTGATAATCAACCTGATGACACGAATACATCTCCATTAACCCGTATGTGCTATCCTTTAACTCTCATGTTCGATGCCAAGCCCATCCACAAGCAGTCCAAGCCAAAGCTGATTCTGTTGGGTTGTGTTACACTTAATATTGCCTAAAGTTTGTGAAGTCACAACACACGCGTACGTCCAAGGGCATAAGTTATCCTCGATGTGTGTGTTGTGTGGGGTGGGTGGGTGGGTGGGTGGGTGTTGGGGTGGGGTGGGGTGGGGGGGGGGGGGGGGGGGCGGGGGGGGTGGGGGGGGGGGGGGGGGGTTGGGGGGGGGTCCTGCTGACAGGCCTCTATGTATAAAATATCCCCTCGCGATTGTAACAAAGCCTAAACGGAAATTAGTATGATCGAGTCACTAGTGGAGCAGTGGACTCGTGTTCTTTTTTACCAGCCTACAAAATCGTTGTCTTTGTTCTTCATTGTACAATTTGCATTACCATCGTCATTATAGTATTTCACTACTCAAGTGTGTGAAACACTGAAACTGAAACCATATTCCTATCTAAGCTTCATAACAAAACCGCATCTTACATTTGCCTTTATAACCAATGTCTTAACTCTTAGGTGCGTCTCTGATATATGCCAAGAATACCCATCCTAGATGAGCAACCTTAAGATGTTTTAGTATATGTAGAAGTGCATTCTAATAACTGCAAGCAAAAAGAACACTCACTAAAAGCGCAATATCCAGCCATGTGATTCTGCCCTTCTAGGATAGCTCAAATTTCAAAACGCATAGGTTTTAAGGGGTTTCTTAATACCTTTCCACCATTAAGGTGAAGCTTGATATTAAGAAGCATAGGTGAGTCAGACTAAAAAGGTTTTCAATATACTTTCTCTAGAAAACGAAGATGCCGTAGGTCGTTAGTTTGAATTATTATTGAAAATACCATCCATGTATGTAATGACTCTGTTGCAATACATCTTGTAGATAAATCTCTTTACTTTACAAAATATTTTAGATAGACGACGATTTTATGAAGGCATGCGGTAATAAATTCATTTGTTCCCACAAACAACAACGCTATAGTCGTCATTCCAGCCTATTTGGGTTCACATTTAAATGTCTGTGTGAGTGACAAAACACATCATTCCAATATCTTAAAGACCATGTATGAAATTAAACTTAGTTCCACAGTATCGGCCATCATGAAACCAAATTTGACAAAACATTTGCAAACGGCCAACAACTTTTCACTTGTTTCTGATTTCACCCTTACCTCATTTCACATATCCCTAGTTCTAATCCATATTATCATCACCTAAATTCCAGCCTAAAAACGCTTATTACCCCAATCATGCAACACCATTAAAATACACATTTTCCCTCTATAAAATCAACATTCTGACCCTTAACCATATTGCGCGCGCGCGCACACACACACGCAGTTTACCCTCTACTACAAAAACTACGCCTCAACCTCGTTTATATCACATACAATTCCAAATCATTTAACTAACATCCTCAATATCTTAATCGGGGGTGCCTTTTTAAGCTTTATTGGCTGTCTTATGGGCTTATTGAGCTTTTGAAAAGCTAATAAGCTCAGAACTTTGGGTTTATGAGCTTATCCCGATAATAGCTTATGAAGTTCATAAGCTCAAGTTGATAAGGTAATAAGCCCAAAATTAAGAGCTTATTGGCTTTTCAAAAGTTAAATAAGCTGATAAGCCAGCCAAATAAGGTTAAACAAACACCCCCGATGTAGGTTCAATCTGAACCACCACACAGATAAAAGTTATCAAGAAAAATAGCATAATTTTATAAAGTTAGCCAATTGAAGCTAAAAAATGTGGAAAACTTTTTTATTAAGATGAATTGTATAAATTAAATGAATCGATCAGATTTATGATAATGAAATAAGTCAAATGAAAAGAAATAAATATTACCTTTGTGAATTGAGTTGAATCGACAAGTGAAATTTGATGCCCTAGATAGAGAAAAGTGTGTCTGCAGTATGAGACAAGTGAACGAATGAAATGAAATAAACAAAAGGTTCAGGTTCAAAATAGTGGGTTCATAAATGTAAGGTCACTTTACAAGGTGAGTTCATTTCAAGTGTGTAGGTTCAAGTGTCATTTTAAGCAGGTAGGTTCAAATGGAATAGAATAACTTATCTTTTTTACTACTTAAAATACTTATTCGAATAACTTATAAATAAATATGCTTCATTTTCAGTTTTAGTCGAGCATAGCATTTATGCTCTACTAATAATATTTAACTCACAGGTCTAATATAGATATTGTGGCTTATCTTTCAACTTAAGGGTTTTTTTAGAAAGGGTTTACGGATTTATTATTACATTTAGAGGTAAAAGGTAAGCTTATAAGCTTGAAAATAAGTTAAAAGAAAAAAAAACTTGTAATATCAAAGCCAAATCAAATAAACTAATAAACTACAGTAATATATATTACCTATAATACCCACTAAAATTGTGTCATATTCGCGTTACACCGAAATTCTCTAACGTCACAGCGGCTTTTTTCTACTTAACTTACAACAACCAATTAACTTAACCAAAAACACCCGCATCAGTAACTTGCATCTAACTTACACTTTGAGACCCATCATATCCAATTAAAACACAAACTCATCACAAAAACTAATTAAAAAACACAGACAACCAACGACTTGTTGGTTAACCAACGAGCAGGCCAACGTGCACCAACCAACTTAACTTAGCGGTGCAGTATCTTGGGTTTAAATTGGTTCCACCTAGTAGAGATTGGTGGCTTTTGCGTCGTGTTCTTTCGTTGCCATGTTGTGATAGGCTGGTAGCTCATATTGCCATCTACGGAAGTATATTTACAAGGATATATTGTGCACAGACTCTAGACATCACTTGATACTGGGCATATGTAGAGTATGATTTGTAATGTGCGAGACCACAATGTATGAGCTGAAGGTGCCCAAATCACTTACGCTTGTTGTACAATATTGATTTGCATAGACTCTAGACATCACTTCAGCGACTTTTTTGCATGACATTGAGTCTAGGGGAACTTAAATCACGTACGTATTGACCATCAAATCATGTTCCAAAAGGACATGCCTCATTGGTTCTATTTCAATATACGACTGACATCTGTAATAGGAACAAGATGCACAGGCTCAATGTTCCATTGCTTTTAATGATATGTTCAGTTTAAAGCTTGGAATTTCACTCTTCAATTGTTCAAGTCCCACGTCAAGACGCGTGTTTAGTTGCCACCACTGTTTCGTCATCCTTGAAGTTCAACTATTCATGGTCATGACTGATCAAATGAGACGTTTATTTTCAAGTCAAATTTCAACGTTAAGGCTACTTGTTTAATTGTAATCTTTGGAACTTTCAGTAAATACAATATCATTTTTGCAAAAAAGAACAAAAGAAAGAACACTTTCACCTGAACACCAAACTCAGAAAAACATGTACAACTGTTTTTTAAAAAGTCAGTATGCTTAAATACAATTTGCATAATTTTAGCTACATTTTCTAGTATCCAATTCCCAAACGTCTACTGCCTTGTATTATCTGAAACGGTCTCATTTTCATTAAAATTATAGTTTCATGAAAAAGAGAAATGATTGGAATGTAAAAAAACATGATTGATCTATTGAGTCGACATTATCTCGTTGGAATGGCCAACCAAAAAGAAGAGTATTGGAGTGCCACCCGCCTTAAAACTAGTATACAGCAAGCGTAAAACTTCATGAATTGAGGAAAGCTTTGAAGTCATAGACTGAAAAAAGTTTTGAAGTCATTGAGATAAGGTTGTCTAAACTCTAAACGAAACAAATAAAAACATGAATGCAATCCAAAAGCATGGCAATGATAAACTTTAACACTTATTAGGCTTATACCATCATATTTTTTGAGAGATCAAGCGACAAATAAAGCAAGACTTTATAGAGGGTACACACGAGTAAATACACCAGCTTTTGCTAATAGCAAGTCTTCAAACCATAACTCGCTACCGCCAAAAAAGTTTAGGGGAAGCCATGACACAACCATTAAAAGCTCTCATGTTCATGACAGCTAGATTAACTAGCAAATGAGCATCCGATAACTTGATTGGAGATGCTTTACTATTTCAAAACGGTGGTTAAAATTGCAACATATGCACTTTACAAGTTGTATACGGTAAGTATGATGTATGCCAAACACCAATAAAAAAAGGATGGAACTAATTTGATACAGAAACAGTGTCGAGTTTTCAATCAAATTGAACTAGACTTTTATGTTGAGGTTCATACAGCATGAATTACTTCAAACAAAGACGCGGGTGCGAGTCTTCCTCGGTTGAAGTCAAAAAAGTCCTCCTTTATCTTATTCCTACCATCCGGGGCGAAAGGATGAGAAAAGTCCTCCTCCTTTATCTTATTCCTACCATCCGGGGCGAAAGGATGAGACGGAATAGCGTAGTTGATTTGATCACCACTTTCAACTATCCATAATTTCCATATCACTAGTTACCGTCAAATAATCTTATTCAAACAAAATACCCAAGCTAGTTATGTGATCTCTACAGATCAGATTATCTCCAGTTTTTAACCAACACAAGTTATGTTTTCTAACAGATCACCGAAACAAAGACAGCACATGCCTTTACAAAGGCGACTGAATGCATGCAGAAGATTAAATAGTTCAAAACAACTGGTAATCTATATCAAAATCGTCTAGAGACATAACATACTTTCACTTCAAAATACCAGATGGTGAAACTTAAGCAGGGATGTCAGCAACATCTTCAACATAGGTGATTGCCGTTTTTGTGGCTTTGCAAGCGATATCATGTAACTCTTGGTGGAAGGGAGATCTGCTGAACCTTGTCTCTCTCCAGAAGTCTGGGGTCAGAAATCCATAGGTTTTCAACAGGCAGTCAAAGGTAGCCTGCAAAATTAAATTGAGCTTTAGAAATCTGCTAAAAAGTATGAGGTAGCAATCACAGAATGGCCTACATAGTGAGCACAAGCAGATGCTTACAAAAAAACCAAACTTCATAGTCGCACCACAATACTAGCCGAAATATAAAGATGAAATGTCATCATTGCCTATAAAACTAGCAGAAATATAAAAATATTAGTGAACCATATTGTATAGTAAAAGCCCGTACTGAACAATATGGTTCGCTAATAAAAAATACATTTCATCCGGTTCAATAAAGTGGCACATAAAAAAACGCACAAAACAGTCGTATACATACTCCACAATCAAGACATTAAAAAGCACAAACACACACACACACATCCTACCATATATAGCAGTGTTTGTAAATATCGCTCAAGACGGTACCCGGGTCGGCGTCAGACACCCCTTTAACGTTATATCGTCTTGGGCGCTATAGATCGGATTCTCGCGGAGACCTAAATTATAAATTGGGGGAGGAAGGAATTCTGCAAAATATATATATATTTAATAAGTTTTTTAATATTCTTATATTATTTTTAACTATATATGTTGTAAAATATACATTATGTGTGGTTTTAATTCAGTTTTGTATACTTTTATTAAATCACGGTCAAGAAAATCAGAATACCAACAAAAAAAAAAACCAAAAATCGGCCGATTTTGACCGATAAGTGAAAAAACGTATCGGCTGACCACCGATAAGCGATATATCAGTGATATATCGGCCGCCAAGGCCGATATTTATATTTACAACACTGATATATAGGATAAACAAGCATCTAAAAATGACAAAACCTGGTAGACTAAAAACAACTCACTGAGGCCACTACAATAATAGCTAATACAGATAAAATCACATTTGACATAGATCATGAATAATGGTAATAGCCACATAAAAAATTCTCAATAAGAGGAGTAATAAAACAGTGAAAGTGGTAAAATGAAGCTTGATTGTAGTATAATTCAATACTTTGAAACAAATATCAGCCTAACTATAGAAACAAAACAGCTAAAACATTAGAGCATCCACTATGGTAAACTTTTCTAAAGGTTTATAATTGTGTTATGACATTAATTGATTAAAAAACTTTTAGTTTTATAAACCTATCTCCACTATGTATAAACCTTTTTAAGTTTTTAAAACATCTCACATAATTCAAGTGCATTAAATTATGAAGAGGTCTAATATCCTATACCTCTTCATGCCACATAAGCTTGAAATAGATGTTCACCATACAAATTTTTAGACCTCTTCATAATTTTATAAACCTTTTCATAAACCACCAAAGTGGATGCCCTTAATCAAAACTTGAAAAGAGAAAAAACTAGCTGTAGCAAAAAAGAAGCAATCAACTAATCAAACAATCTACATCAAAAAACTAAGTCCAAAAACTACATAAAAACAATAATCTAACATAAAAAGCTAATTACAATGCATTAACAAACAGATCGTTCAATACATACAACTGAAAGCATAGAAAAATCAGTTAATGAACACAACCTACCATGTTCAAAATCCAAAACACAATCCTGATCATAAATAGCAAACTTGCAAAAATTTAATGAAACAATTCACTGATCAATCAAAGCCACTAACAAAAACAAATTCTAAGCATCATAAAAAAAGTAGCATCAGCAACAAATTCAACCATTTCAACAGCCATTAGCACCTAAACAAACACTACATCAGCCATCAACCAAAACTTTAAAATCACACAAATACCAAAATATCAAATTCCCATCAACACATTTAACCCCTAAACAAACACTAAATCTTATCAACCCAATTAAACAACACATCTAGCAAATAAGTCATGCAACAATAAAAAATAAAAAGTAAAAAAAAACAGTAAAAACTACCTTAACAAAGTTACCAAGAGTCTTGGTACTCCCCCTAGACATAGTAAACACATCATCAATCCCAGCAAACTGCAACACCTTCTTAGGAACCCTAGCAGCCACAATCCCAGCTCCACGTGGCGCAGGCACCAACCTCACAGTAACAGACCCACATTTCCCAGTCACCTTAGTAGGCACAGTATGCACTTTCCCAATCTTATTCCCCCAATAACCTCTCCTCACTGGAATCACACTCAGCTTAGCCAAAATAATAGCCCCCCTAATAGCAGTCGCCACTTCCTTACTACACTTGACACCCAACCCAACATGACCGTTACTGTCACCCACAACGACAAAAGCCTTGAACCTAGTACGTTGTCCTGCACGTGTTTGTTTCTGGACTGGCATGATTTTCATTACCTCGTCTTTTAAGGAAGGTAAGATTTGGTCTATGATTTGGTGTTCTTTGATGGGGAGTGAGTGGAGGTAGATTTCTTCTAGCTTTGAGATCTTTCCGTCTTTTACGAGACGGCCGAGTTTTGTGACGGGTACCCATTTTTCTTCGTCGGCGTCACGGCGTGGGCCGCGACGACGGCCACGGCCGCGGTCACCTCCTCTGCCACCGCGAGCACCGCGGTCTCCACCGAAGCCTCGACCGAATCCGCCGCGTTCTCCGCCTCTTTCTGCCATGGTTGGTTTGTTGTGTGTGTTGAGGGTTTGGTTGCACAAAATGTGTGGGTGGGTAAATGAGAGTGAAACCCTAGTGTGGCGAGATAAGGTGTTTATATGTGAAATGCTAGGGTTTCTTAATGGGCTTTATTTGGGCTTTTTATCAGGTCCATAAAATGTTCACTTTCGTCTATTTTTTGGTTTATTTTTCTTTAAAGAAACTGAAATATTGTTATACAAGTTTATCTTAGCAAAGAGTTCCTTAGAGACCCTCCATACTCTAAAGACTCAATGAACTCATCTCATCCATTCATCTTATTTTCATCTAACGGTTGAGATTTAATGAAAAATCCCACCCACTTTCCACATCAAGGGCAAAAATGTAACTATACAAACCTAAATTTCACACACAGTTCATTTTTTCTAAAAAAACACCGACCATTCTCTCCCAACCCACCCACCTACTACCAGCAATTGAAACCCTAAAAATCAGCATAAAAACAACGCAAATAACTAAAGATTGGAAGACATGGACTCTATTTATATGTAACAAATGTTACAAATAGACTAACTAGACTACATAACTTCGGATCTTGAAGATGACCGAAGTTCTTCTCTTGCACTTGAGGGAAGAAGAAAAGAGTAGAAGATTGGATCACATTTAAACAAGATTAAACAAGTTAAATGATCAAAGATTTAGAGAGATTTAGTGAGATCTAGAGAGAGAAAGAACCTAGAGAAATTCGTGCAAAAGGGTTATGAAAATAGTTGGAGGTGACCCGCTATTTATAGGAGCTGAAAAACAGCCTGTCAGGAAACGGCGGTCCCAGATATATTAGGGGGCCGCCGACCGAATTAAGGGACCGCCCCGACAGACGCTCCTGTTTTTGTCTTTTTGTGGTGACAAACTTGTCTGGTGAAAGTGACACTTATTTTAGGGGGGGTGACACTTATTAAATGACCAAGATTTTGAAAATCAAAATAATTTCCAAATAAAACATTTCGTAATAGATACAAAATGATTTGTCTAAATTAATTTTGAGAAATCGTTATGTTGTATTTTAAAAATATAAAGTTTAAGACAAAAACTTATTTCTTTGATCATCCTACAAGTTTAATATTGTTTGTACATACCTTATGTGATTTACGTCGGGTGTAAACCAATGTCCGTCTTGATGCATACTTGAGACGCCGAGAGATGTTGCTACAGTGTATGCATTGATGATTTGTGATTACGAGTAACTTGCGCACTTTACGTTACGTATTACAAGTTATATGTTTGTCATCATCAAAACATAAAGAGATCGTATAGATTAAATATCATAATATTTTCACTAACAGATCTTATTCTTATAGTGAGAGTAAGCAAAGGGTTACACGGGGTTTAACTAACCAATGTAGTTAGTTAATTTTACAACATTTGACTTTTGTGTATTCCTAAAAATTTACCAGTTAAAAATGTTTTCCAATCTAAGTCCATAGTACTCATCGTTGTGGTCTCACGTGATATACCAAGCAAGTTCTAAAGTCCACTACATCACCGGCACACTCATAATTTTTGTGGGGGATTTTAATAAAACGTTTGGAAACGGAATAGGATTAATTCTCACAATTTGGTATTAAGGATTATAGTGCGCGAGGTCATGTAACTATACAAAAGTTATGCTAGAAATTTTTTTTAAAATATGCATAATTATGCATAGAACACGATTATTTGTAAAAGAAAGGACAAGTAGGCATTCTAATTCTCCATCCCCCCACTTAGATTATACAACGTCCTCATTGTATAGATAAAACAATTAAAGAAAATGGGAAATAGAATTAGAACGAGGAACTCCCCTGATATGTTGCTCAGGATGATTCTCTAATTTGAGTTTTTGAGCAAAAGTGTGTTGACGAGGCCTCAAAATGCTCGTACGAGTTCAACACACGTATTTTTTAGAGCATACCTTATCATTATTTCCTTACAGCAAGGTCCTGTATAAAAGTTTATAAGACAAAAGTACAATTCCTATCTCGGTTACACAATGGTTACAATGCAGGAAAAGAATTAAGCCATTTCTTGGATTCGAGATCCAGTAATGCAGCTTTATAGTTAGCGGGTTAACCGAGATCCCCTAACTCATGCTCCTCAGCATCGATGTATAAGCACATGCGATCTGGGGCACGGCGTGTCCTAGAGGACCTACGAATGGGATTGATATCACTTTGAGGTTCATCAATTTTTTGATCATCCTCTTTATGATCTAAGCTAGTGTCTAAAGAAGGATTTGTATCTTCTTCTTGAATTAATTCAAGATCTTTCACATTCCCACTTACTTTCAGATCTATAAGATCATTCTCAAAGAACTCAGCATTTCGAGCAACAAATACTTTGTTCTCAAATGGGTTGTAGAAAGAATATCCCATTGTTTCCTTTGGGTATCCTATGAAGATACACCTAAAAGATCTAGGATCAAGTTTGTCAGGTTTGATAAGTGTATCACACTTAACAAGTGCCTCACAACCCTAGACTTTTAAGTAAGACAACTTAGGGGATTGCCCATGCCATATTTCATAGGGGTAATTTCATATATACCCACTAAAACATGCATAATATCATATTTACCCAAAACATGCTTAAACACTATTGTACATTATGGATTGAAAACTTGTATTTTGGGTAAATATGATATTATGCACGTTTTAGTGGGTATATATGAAATTCTCCCTATTTCATATGGTGTCTTATCAACCTTCTTAGTTGGAACCATGTTGAGAATGCGTGCAGCAGTCTCAAGAGCATAATCCCAAAAGGACTTTGGTAGAGTAGTTTGACTCATCATAGATCGAACCATGTCTAGCAGTGTTCGATTTCTCCTCTCTGACACTCCATTGTTTTGAGGCGTGTAGGGAGGAGTGCGATGGGCAATAATCCCATGCTCCTTTAGATGATCCAAAAACTCTTGACTCATATATTCACCTCCACGATCAGAACGTAGTGACTTAATGGTCTTCCCGAGTTGGTTTTCTACTTCCTTTTGAAATACCTTAAAGGTTTCAAACACTTCATGTTTATGTTTCAGCAAGTAAACATAACCATAACGACTGAAATCGTCAGTGAAAGTGACGAAGTAGCTAGCTCCTTGTCTTGACACTATTCTAAATGGGCCACATACATCGGTGTGTATTAGTCCAAGTAGATCTTTAGCCCTTTCCACTTGATGTGAATAGGGTTTTCTAGCCATCTTACCAGACAAGCATGAAACACATTTTCCTAATGACTCAATGTCAATAGAATTGAGAAGTCCATCATGTTGCAACTTTTCAATGCGTTTCTTGCTAATGTGTCCAAGACGACAGTGCCACAAGAGAGAAGAGTCTAAATTAATTTTGGCTCTTTTATTAGTAATTGCATACATAGAACTATCGTTTGTATTAGAACAAGACATATCAATTTCAAAAATACCATCCCGTGGGACAGCCATAAAATAAACTAGATTATTCTTTAAAACTAAAATAACATTGTTTTCATCAAAACGATTAATAAAACCATCGTTAAACAATCGCGAAACTAAAATAACACCTCTAGTAATGGAGAGAGCATAATGACGATTGTTCAAGACAATAACTAATCCACTAAGGAGCTCTAAATGATAAGTTCCAATTGCTTCAACGGCTGCACGATGACCATCGCCCACGTACAGACTTAAAGAACCTGGTTTCAGCTTCTTACTTCCCCGTAGACCCTGAGTAGTAATACAAATATGAGTACCACAACCTGTGTCATAAATCCAAGATTTACTATAGAAAGAATAGAGTTCTATGGTGAAAATACCTAAAGTGCTAGCTTCCTGAGATAGCTTTTTCTTTTTCATCAACTCGGCGAGATACACGGGATAGTTCCTTCTCCAGTGCCCTATTTTACCACACTGGTGGCAAATGGCGTCCTTTGCTGGGTTATCCTTCTTAGGTGGTGGAGGAGTCTTGGGTTTAGGAGCAAATGGCACATTGTTAGGTGCATAGCCCATCTTGCCTTTACCTTTACCATGACCCCCCTTAGCAGCTGATTCCTCCCGATACGTATACGTAAAATATAGTATAAGGATTAGTCAATAATAGTATAGTAATAAGTATTCTGCGAGGATTCTAGAAGATTACTTTTATCCAAAGCAAAATTCAAAACCTTTCCGAGTCGTATCCCGACGAGGTGCGAATTGAGAATCGAGGTTAAGTTCGTGATCGCGTGATTTGAATGATTTTAAAAGATTTTGATTTTGGCTTCTATAACTACTAATGAAAATGCAAATAACATGTAAAAGCAAGTAAAAACAAGTAAACAATTAAAGCATTTTAAAAACAAAGCACGAAAACGTAAACGGGAATTTAAAAACGTGACAAGAAAGCAAGTAAATCAAAATTTAACCCTACAAATGTTTTTTCATTTTTTATAAATCCTAAATGACTAAAAATAATTTTTAGAAAAAGAATTATATTTTTTTGATTTTTATTTTATTTATTATGAATTAAAAACTAAATAAACCTAAATTAATTATTAAAAATAGCAAACAAAGCATTAAAAATCTATAAAATTTATGGAAAGTACTTTAGACTATGAATAATCAAAGAAAAATAAAAACTAGAACTTTGGCTGAACAAATAAGCAGTAAATAAGCTATAAAACTCAAATAAGCAAAAACTAAAACGACTATATCATTTAAATTAGGCAAGGTATAAATGAAAAGGAAACTTAATAAGCTAAAACATAAGTGTGTGTGGTGTTGAGGTGTCATACCCCGCCAAGGCGGAAACGCGAGGCGTAAACAAGAATGGATATCATCACAACACACGGTGTCTCTATAGAGAATACTAAAATGAAAGCTAAAGTAAAGCAAAGACACAAAGTGTCATAACAATAACCAAACCCTAACCAAAAATCACCATAGGTGTTTTAATTTGACTGAAACAAAGTTCCTCGGCCAATTGAAAGACATGCAACAATTATTCAAATTCAATCAATGCAAAAATTCAAGACAAGAAATAGAAATCTTCATGACATCCTATGGTCTCTTACTAGCCACTTCTTTCAATCTTATTTCCATCATGCTCACCTGAAAATGATGCTTAAAACGTCAACACAACGGTTGGTGAGAGTCATAGGTTTAAGACTCACATTAATAAACTTTTCAAAACCAATTACTGCGATTATCAAAACAATATAGGACAATTATGCAACATATGAACTTATGCTAACATGCAATCCACATACTGGGTAGGAACGTTACCCCCGATCCATTACAACAACTAGGTAGGAACGTTACCCCCGATCCCATATCAACAACTAGGTAGGAACGTTACCCCCGATCCCATATCAACAACTAGGTAGGAACGTTACCCCCGATCCCATATGTCACTTACGCACCTAAAAGTCTACCAGTTGAAGCTTATAATTAGGCCTGGACCAACAATACTGACTGGGTAGCTACCCCCCGATCGCCAATTACCACTATTATTGAGTAGGCGTACTCCCCGATCCCAAATCAATAACACTTGACATGTCAATATAGAACATGCAAGTAAACCACATTCAACATGCAACAATAAGTCATATAGCAATCACATAATGTCCACATGAAAGCAAAACACATAATCACAGCAATTCAAAACATTTAGCATCATTTCCATCCCAATGTAAAAAACATTTAAAAGTGGGACTATGAAACCATCCTGAGCGATGTGGTAGCTTCCAAAAAGATCCACCAAATTCAACAAAATTTCACAAACAATCTAAACAATTAAACACATTATTAGCTACCATCAATTAGGCATTCAACCCAATATGATGTAACCTCAACTATGATGGATACCTAGGCTATCTATCTTAGTCCTATAATCATTTAAAACCTTTACCATTCTTACATATTTCATTTATACTTAAATACTACTCCTTAAACTTTATGATTTTAAGCGGAATTTTACTCTTACTTGCGCGCCCTAAACGCACTACTTAAACACTCCCATAATTCAAACCAAAATTCACCATGCTACATATATGTCCTATGAACCTCTCATAGCTCTCCCAAAGTCACTACCCTTTTATAAATACCCCTTAGAAATTCATTAATCCAAAGTGTTTAAAATTCGTCCAGAATCTGACCTTCTAAAAGTATGGCATTAATTACCCTACTTAGACCTCACTATGACCTTAGCCAAAATTCAGAGAACACAAAAAATATATGAACTAACTTCCACGTGACTTATAGCCTCTAACTCAGTGTCTAAGTATTTTTAGAAAAATAAAAACCAAAACTGAAAATTCGCACTGTATCAAAAAACACACTGATTTTGTAATGACCATTTGACCTACTTCCCGACCATAAAAACTTATGAGGCCGACTTTTATAGAAAGTAGACTCTCTGAGGTTATCTCCAGTATGTTGTAAATTATTTATTTGATCTTTTATGACCGAGTTATGCTCGTTACAAAACTGTCTAAAAATCTGCAGTAAATTAAACGACTACTTCGGACGTTTTAAACTCTAACGTGTACTCAATTCATGTAACCTATTCATCTAATGATCAACCCATCATTTATAATTCATAATAACCAGATAATTAAATTCTTAAATCTTATAAACCCTAATTAAATCTGAATCTAAAACTTAATCCATCACGTTTCGATTACTAGGAAAATAAACGAACTAGAATTAACAAATCGAATTCGTACCTTAAGATTAACCAAAAAAAATTGTCTTCTCTCTTCTTCTCCTCTATGGCCGGTCGAACTAGGGTATGGGGAGAATTAGGGATTTTAGTTTTGTATATATAGGCATCTAGGAGAGTCCTAAACTAACTCTAAATAGCTATTAGATTAGGATTAGTATTTTAATTCTTTTTTTTTTCATTTAATATCCCTTAACACTCGGCCGAATATATATATAATATATATAAATATAATATAATATATATATTATATAATTAATAGATATTATATATATTATATATATATATACAGTAGAAACTCAAATAAAGAATAATACACTTGGGGACAAACCAAAATTCTTAAATTAATTAAAAGAGTTTATTAATAATCGATAAATTTAATAATTATTAATTTATAATTAATTAATATTTTTATTAATTTATAGGTATACAAATGGTTTGAAGAAAAAGTTCTCTATATATAAATAATATTTTATTAATAATTGTATACAATGCATGTATATCAAATGAACGGCCCAATTAGAAAGAAACCTCAATCTCCCACCTTAATTATGCTTCTGTGTCAATGTAATCACCTTTATGGACATTAAAAATATTTTCTATATAAATACAAGATCAAAATAGGTTAACACAAACAAATCATACACACAACATGGCTTCCCATCTTAAAGGTGTGAAAAAAACAACAATGACAGACGAGATTCGAAGAGCATTATGCAAGCACAACAAGGATAATCCAAGTCTCACTCAAAAGCAATTGCATAGAATGGTTCATAGAAACTCTGGTTGCAGGTGAAGTCAAGCGAGACAATATCGAATACAGTTAAGCGGTCTTTAGAGTATCTCTCACTTGCTCCCGAAAGAGGCGATGTTAAGCGACACAAACCGGCAAAATTTCCTGACCTAGAAAAATCTCTCTATGAATGGATTCTTCAATATCAAGAACATGTGAATATGACAGGTGAACTAATCATCGAGAAGGCGAAAAAGTTCATGAAAGATATGTATCCAGTGGATACTCCAGACTTTACTTTTTCTATTGGTTGGAGCTTGAAGCGTTATTGGGAATTAATAAAGGATGATATCGATGAGAAATGATGAAAGTTCTACAATGGAACCCCCTTCGGGTGGCGAAACGAAGCTAATAAAAGCGGCAATCAACATTGAACAATTTTCCTTGTTGAGCTATAGAAAACAACACCAGAAATTCTTACCATGCTAAGGAAAATTAGAGACGAGATTCAAGGGGAAATTGATTTCAACAAAAAACAAAAGACAATTGAGCAATTTCAAGAAAACCTCATAAATCATCATGTAATATGCTATATTAATAAGGAAAATTTTATTAGCTGTTATTATTTAATATGGGGTCTAAAGAAATATATCAAAAATGTATTATCTTATAATTTAGCGAATTAATTAATTAGCACCCTATCCCCGAGTCGGTGGGGGCGGCGCCCGGCAAAAAATATTATCTTAGAGAGTTTATTAAATAATCGAGTATTAATTTATCGAGTTTCTACTGTATATATATATATTTTCTTTATTATATATTTACAATTAAAACCTTAAGTTTTTGTAAAAATATTTACTTATTTGACTATTAGAGGGCGGCGAATTTGTCACAAACGCATTTACCACCTTTCTAAAAATTAACTTTTTCATTTTCCAACCTAACTTCTAAAAATAGAAATTTTACATTTTCTTAATCTAACACTTAACGCTAAACCTATTTTAGATAACTAACACAAAATACGTATACGTGAATTATTTACGAAAAGATCTTACCACATTAACATTGCAACCGCGAGCAATTATAAACAATCATTTCTTTGTCATTAAAAATGAACGAAATGAACTCAACAAATTTTCCCATCATTCTAATCTCATTGAGATGATCACACTCAATAGATTGATTACCAAAACCAGCAAAACACAGAAAACACATATAAACACATAGAATCACATAAACCATACTTTGCAACAGACACATAAGTCAACACTAACGGTTTGACTAACCTGCTCAAGTCATGGTTGTCACATTATCCCCTCCTTAGGGGAAATCTCGTCCCGAGATTTAACTAGCCAATATCAGCACGATCAACAAACAACTGAGGATACTTAGACTTCATATAATCCTCGCGTTCCCAAGTAAACTCAGGGCCACGCTTGGAATTCCAACGAACCTTTACTAACGCTATCTTACTACGCTTTTCAAACTCTTAACTTCAACGATATATTTAATCTCTACGGGTTCCTCAACAAAACGAAGAGTTTTGTCAACCTTTATTTCATCTAATGGCACATGTAAACTAGCATCTGCCAAACATTTCTTCAAGTTTGACACGTGAAACATATCGTGTACCCACTTAATTCCTCCGGCAATCTCAATCGATAAGCCACAAGACCGATCCTTTCAAGAATCTCAAATGGTCCTACGTATCTTTGGTGCTACTTTTTCCCTTTCTCTTCTCTCCCCAAACGTATAACACCTTTCCCCCCCCCAATGTGATACTTTCTAACAACACAAACGATCACCTAATTCGAATTCTAAATGGTTTGCGCTATGTCAGCATAGCTCTTTTGACGATCTCTTGCTGCTTTGAGCTTTTCCTTTATCAATACAACTTTATCAGTCGTTTCTTGAATCAACTCAGGTCCAATCAAGCTACTTTCTCTAATCTCAGCCCATAAAACAGGCGACCTACACTTCCTTTCGTACAAGGCTTCAAACGGAGCACATTTTATACTCGAATGATAGCTGTTATTGTAAGAAAACTCAGCCAATGGTAGATGCACATCCCAGCTACCACCAAAATCAATTACACACGCCCTCAACAGTATCCTCTAAGTCTGAATCGTAACTCACTAATTGTCCATCCGTTTAGGGATGATAAGTTGTACTCATATCCAACCTTGTTCCTAATGCTTTTTGCATAGTCTGCCAGCAACGTGACGTAAATCGTCCATCTCTATCAGAAATAATCGACACTGGAACTCCATGTCTCGCGACTATTTCATCGACGTAGATCTTCGCTAATTTCTCAGTACTATAGTATTCTCTTATAGCTAGGAAATGAGCTGACTTAGTCAGTCTATCGACTATAGCCCAAATCGTGTCATTTCCACTTTTTGACCTAGGTAACTTAGTGATAAAATCCATAGTGATCTTATCCCACTTCCATTCAGGTATCTCAGGTTGTTGCAGTAAACCCGAAGGCCTTTGATGCTCAGCCTTTACCTTTGAACATGTCAAACACTTACTAACATAAGTAGCAATATCTCTCTTCATTCCCGGCCACCAATACATATCTCGAAGATCATAGTACATCTTATCAGCTCCTGGATGCACAGAGTACTTAGACTTATGAGCTTCGTCCATAACTATTGTTCTCATACCTCCTGCTAATGGAACCCATATATGGTCCATAAAATACAAGCTCTCACGCTTTTTCTTTCCATCTGCGGATCCAAACATTCAGATTCCCATAAGTATATTCACTATTTGCCCCCCCTTAAAAAAAAGAGGCGCCTCACTTTGGGCTAACCTGTATCCTTTCCTCTTCATTCCAATTGTGAACAGTCATTGCCATGCCCTTACACGTCTAGGTTCAACCTGCTCTTCCTACTAAGAGTGCAAATCAGCCCACAACTTCGCCTTACCAGGATGGTAACGAATTCTTCGCACGTCGTAAATCACTAAACAACATTCAACAATTTAGAAAATGGGGAATTAATTGAAATTTCGCGCAACTCAATTGTGGAATTGATGAATGATATTAAATATATTACAATAGGAATTTGGGGAAATGAAAAAATAGTATAGAATCAAATATAATATGGGGAAATAGGAGATAAATATGATGATGAAATGATTAGTATGGGAGATCTTCACAAAAATAAAACGAACAAAAATACAAATGATAAAACTACAACTCTCAAACCGCTATCACCACAACATAAGCCACCCACAGAACTTCATGCCCACCGTCACAAATTACCATAAATTTGAGAAGAAATGATTGGTGGCCACCCCCACTTCTATCACCACACATTCACTACACCCACCAACACCACACCTAAAACATGAACAAGAACCTTAGAAGTGCACTACTTGCTCCATCCCACCAATCCCCATCATCACACACACCCAACAAACCCACAAGAACCACTTACCCACCCCACCCACCCACACTACCTACCCCAATACCATTTACACCAATTACTCACCAACCACCCAACACCACGATATCACCCACCACCCAACCACATCCATCCACTGGTATATTCAGTTGGACCTACCACGATCCCATAAAATCGAAAAACATCCACGGCACAACCGAATCCAGCTCCGACCTACCATGCTCCTCGAAGCAAACAACCCCAAGCGTAAAATTTCAAACACCCCAAACCCACACACACCCCAATCAAACACCTAAGCCTGCCAAAACCCCCACCACAGCACCCCAAATGAGAAGCCGCCATAATTGCACGAAAAGGCAAACACTCTTTGTACCATCCAGATAAAGTCAAGCCAAGTCAAAAAGCTGCGAACCACAACAGCACCCAGTTCCCACTCATGCGTCGTAATAATTCTTCTCATTTATGGTTTTCAGTTGCCTCGATGCAAAGGCGAATAACATATGCCACTATGCATGAGTACACAACCCAATCCTTGGTTTGATGCATTCGCAATAAACCAGAATCTTCCCTCCATCAGGTCAGCGTGCAAATAACGGTGCATTCGTACAAGTTATTTCTTTGAGAGTATTAAAAGCTTCTTACTTGGCTCCACACCCCACACATACTTCTGATTCTTCTGAGTTAACGAGGTAAGAGGTTTAGCAATTTTGGAAAAATTTGCGATAAACCGTCGATAATAACCGGCTAATCCTAAAAATGATCGAATCTCAGAAGGCGTCGTAGGGGTCTTCCAATTCTTTACTGCTTCTATTTTGCTTGGGTCTACATGTATACCATTCTGGTTAACAACATGACCAAGAAAGTGCACCTCTTGCAACCAAAATTCACACTTGGAGAACTTGGCATACAACTTCTCCTTCCTTAACAATTCCAACACCAAACCCAAATGAACTTCATGGTCTTCCTTCGTCTTTGAGTAGATT
Source organism: Tanacetum coccineum (assembly GCA_026074375.1). NCBI lineage: Eukaryota > Viridiplantae > Streptophyta > Magnoliopsida > Asterales > Asteraceae > Tanacetum > Tanacetum coccineum. Next base: position 25,368 of record BQNB010040625.1, read on the forward strand.
AAGATGTCATCGATGACACAATAACAACTTAACAAAGTACGTGATTACAAAACCCTGTTCATCAGATCCATGAAAACTGCAGGTGCATTGGTTAGCCCAAAAGGCATAACCGTAAACTCAAAATGTCCGTATCGTGTTCGAAACGCCGTCTTAGGTATGTCATCTTCATGCACGCGTAATTGATGATAACCTGACCGAAGGTCTATCTTGGAGAAAAATCGCGATCCTTGTAGTTGGTCAAACAAATCATCAATCCTTGGAAGAGGATATCGATTCTTAACCGTCAACTTGTTCAGCTCTCTATAGTCGATGCACATACAAAGCGAACCATCCTTCTTTTTAACGAATAATACTGGCGCTCCCCATGGAGAATGACTAGGTCGGAATGAAACTCCAGTTTGTATCTTGCAACTCTTGCAGCTGCCCAGACAATTCTTGCATCTCAGAAGGCGCTAAACGATATGGAGACTTCGCAATTGGCGTCGCTCCAGGAACTAGATCTATGCGAAACTCCACCTGCCGTTGCGGAGGCAATCCTGACAAGTCCTCTGGAAACACATCCTCAAATTCACGTACCACGGATATGTCGTTCAACTTTGGTTCATCCTCCTTTGCACTCTTCAACGCTTTGGTGATTCCTCAACCCCGTTCTCCATGTACCCTAAGGATCCTACCATCCTCCACGGGTATTTCTACTACCTTCTCATGACATACTATCACAGCCTTATGTTGGGACAACCAATCCATTCCCACAATCACATCAAAGCTTCCATAACCCAAAGGTATCAAGTTTATGCTAAACATGGAACCTCCTAGTTCTAGTTTGTAGTCACGGATAATTCTATCCATTTCTACTTTCTTTCCATTAGCTACTTTTATTACATAACCAGGATTCGCAATGCTAGGTCTCACATTAAGTAGGGGCGCAAATTCAGTAGATATGAAACTAAAATCGGCTCCAGAATCAAATAATATGGTAACAAAGTGATCATTCAGGAGAACGAACCCCGTTACAACTTAGGATCCTGGACCGCTTCCATTGCATTCACATTCATGTTGAAAGCTCTTCCTCTAACTTGATTTCCATTGCTTCGGTTATTTCGGCTGCCCTCCAAAGCCAATTGATTTCCAACTTGTCCAGGTACTCGATTCAACTTGGGAAAAGTATTGCGGAAATGATCTGGTCTACCACACTCATAGCACACTCTCGAATTGTTACTAATTCTCACAGCAGCATTCACCAGCTACTTGCCTAACCGGTGCCCGACAATCCCTGACAAAATGACCCAGTTTCTGACAATTGAAGCCAAATATTCATCATAATCCATTGACTGGGTGATGAGTAAAGCTCTTGGGTTACAACTAGGATTTGAGTTCCCGGCTTCATTTTTAGCAGGAGTTGTTGCCACGAACCCAGTTCCCGTCTTTGCCTTCTTGTTGTCTTTCCAAAATCCTCCAGTCTTATTAGGCTCATCCACTCCTTTTCTCTTATCACTACCCTTTATGTCCGCATGTACCCTTTACAACGACAGCTTCGTCAGTAAGAGATTCCTAGTCGCCTCATATTGCAGTCTAAATGGTAGTTGGTTGGGTTGCCCGAAGCATTCCTCTAATCTCAGGAGCCAGTCCAGCAATGTACCTCTTAATACGAGATGACTCAGGTGTAACTAAATGTGGGACCAACTTGGCCAACTCATGAAATCTATCTGTGTAGGCAGCATGATTAGCTCCCACCATCTTATGATTCCAGAACTCATTTTCCAACTTTTCCATTTCATTGCTTGGACAGAATTCTTCCCAAACCATCTAGATGCTTTAAAATCTTTCCTGATATAGCCATTGCAAAAAGCCCAAACACATCCTCTTGCTTGACATTGGGTGTTCCACCAAGTCAAGGCCTTATTTACTAGTGAGCTGGTAGCATATCTTACTTTTTGGTTCTCTCCCTCTCTTCTCTGCACAGCCGCACTGTTAACATATACATTTTCCATTTTCTCGATCCAACAAGTAAGCGCTATTGCACCACCTTTCCCATCGTACTCCTTGGGATTGCAAGATTGGAATGTCTTAAAAGAATCCATTGTTCCCATCATTTCCATTTCCAAACCACCGTATTACTACCCCCATTTAAATTTAAGCCCATTGTTCAACATTTAGCTACTTGAGTGATGTGATTTAGTGCTGTGCGATGACAGTAGCAACGTCGGGATTCTCGTTGTTGTTGCTACTGCTAGGACCACTTCGTCGGTTTGGAGCCATTTTCTATAAGATATAAAAATTATATTCATTAGACGATATAATACGGATCAGGATCTCATCATACAATCAATAACCATATGCATACATACAGCACATCAACAATAATCCATGTAATCATACTTGCAAGTCCACCTGTGTCGTGGCGCATGTATAATTATGTTGGCCACCATAATTATAGATGCCCCCTTTCACAGTTGTACTCCCTCCTATGAAGACACTTCATACAATTAAATACACCACATAGCACCTTGAAACAAATAAACCCAACACATAACACAAAGAATAATCCTAATAATCACTTTTATCATTAATACTTAAAATCCAACATCGAAAATAACATCCCTAACATGGCTCCAAACGCCGAAAGAAAACAAAACAAGCTAAAACATAACAACTACTTAGAACACCATGGACAGTGATAAGACGCACGGTCACGATCAGCTTTAGTGGTCTTCTCCCACACAGGCTTGCTACTTGCAGTAGACTCAAGGTCTGAATCCACTTCATTCCTTTCAACTTCATCCTCGTCCTCTAATAACCATCCATTCATGTTACCATCCGGCTGGGATAGTCGACGTGGTGCAAACTCATTCCTGTGACTCCTTTGCTGAAGTTGAGTCTTCTTCTGACATTTCGTACCCTTAAAACGTTCCCGGAACTCTGGTGATAGTGCCATCCTTGGCAATTATCTTCGTTTCAAACTTCTGGATTTTTTTTTTTTTCTGTCAACCTCCTTCAACGTCATCTTTTCTTCAACTTTACAAGGCACATAGCAATGGGAACTCGAATCTTGCGGTTACCCCGTCTGCTTTTGTTAATCCTCCTACACACCCATTCGCAAAAGCCACTGAAGCACGATATTTTCTACGGATAGGAGGAGACATACTATAATAGATCACACAACATAGACTATATCAGGACACAGATCTCGAAATAACAAAGAAAAACTCAACTTATATATATATATAGTATATAGTATGAGGTACTTTATGAAACTTTAGGAAAATAAGCAAAATTTAGTATAATTCTACTCGATAAGCCCTAAATGCATCTATATGAGGGACCCTTAAGCTATAGTCTAGGCTCAACCACCTAGTTCTCTATAACCATCAGCTCTGATACCAATCTGTCACACCCCGCCAAGGCGGAAACGCGAGGCGTAAACAAGAATGGATATCATCACAACACACGGTGTCTCTATAGAGAATACTAAAATGAAAGCTAAAGTAAAGCAAAGACACAAAGTGTCATAACAATACCTAAAACCTAACAAAAAATCCAAAAGGCGTATTTTTTATGAAACGAAAGTTCTCGCCAATAGAAAGACATGCAAAAATTATTCAAATTCAATCAATGCAAAAATTCAAGACAAGAAATAGAAATCTTCATGACATCATATGGTCTCTTACTAGCCACTTCTTTCAATCTTATTTTTCTCAAAGCTCACCTGAAAACGATGCAAAAACATCAACACAACGGTTGTGAGAGTCATAGGTTTTAAAGACTTTTCACGTTATAAACTTTTTTCAAAACCAATTACTGCGATTTTATCAAAACAAAAAAGGACAATTATCCAACATATGAACTTAATGCTAACATGCAATCCACATACCTGGGTAAGGAACGTGTACCCCCATCATTACAACAAGGGGCTAGGTAGGAACGTTACCCCCGATCCCATATCAACAACTAGGTAGGAACGTTACCCCCGATCCCATATCAACAACTAGGTAGGAACGTTACCCCCGATCCCATATGTCACTTACGCACCTAAAAGTCTACCAGCTGGAGCTTATCTTATACTTAGGCCTGAACCACAATACTGGGTAGGCGTACCCCTCCGATCCCAATTCACTATTAATGATAATGGCGTACTCCCGTTCACCAAATCAATAAACACTTGACGTGTCAATGGGGTTAGAACATGCAAGTAAACCACATTCAACATGCAACAATAAGTCATATAACAGTCACATAATGTCCACATGAAACCAAAACACATAATCACAAGCAATACCAAAACATTTAGCATCATTTCCATCCCAATTAAAAAACATTTAAAAGTGGGACTATGAAACTCACCTGATGCCTTTAGCTTCCAAAAAGATCCAACCAAACTTCACAAAATTTCACGAACAATCTAAACAATTAAACACATTATTAGCTACCATCAATTAGGCATTCAACCCAAATGACTGTAACCTCTAACTAGATGGAATTACCTAGCTATCTATCATAAGTCCTATAATCCATTTAAAACCTTACCATTCTTACATATTTCATTTATACTTTAAATACACTCCTTAAACTTTATGATTTTTAGCAAATTTTACTCTTACTTGCGCTCCCTAAACGCACACCTTAAACACTCCCATAATCAAACCAAAATTCCAACAAGCCTAACATATATATCCTATGAACCTCTCATAGCTCTCCCAAAGTCATTACCCTTTTATAAATACCCCTTAGAAATTCATTAATCCAAAGTGTTTAAAATTCGTCCAGAATCTGACCTTCTAACAGTATGGCATTTAATTACCCTACTTAGTTACCTCCACAGGACCTTAGAGCCAAAATTCAAAGAACACACAAAATATATGAACTAACTTCCACGTGACTTATAGCCTCTAACTCAGTGTCTAAGTATTTTTAGAAAAATAAAAACCAAAACTGAAATTCGTCACTGTTTTACACACTGATTTTGTAATGACCATTTGACCTACTTCCCGACCATAAAAACTTATGAGGCCGATTTTTCTAGAAAGTAGACTCTCTGAGGTTATCTACAGTATGTTGTAAATTATTTATTTGATCTTTTATGACCGAGTTATGCTCGTTACAAAACTGTCTAAAAATCTGTAGTAAATTAAACGACTACTTCGGACGTTTTAAACTCTAACGTGTACTCAATTCATCTAATGATCAACCCATCATTTATAATTCATAATAACCAGATAATTAAATTCTTAAATCTTATAAACCCTAATTAAATCTGAATCTAAAACTTAATCCATCACGTTTCGAATACTAGGAAAATAAACGAACTAGAATTAACAAATCGAATTCGTACCTTAAGATTAAACCAAAATAAACGAACTAGAATTAACAAATCGAATTCGTTTCGAATACTAGGCATCTAATAGAGTCCTAAACTAACTATAAATAGATATTAGATTAGGATTAGTATTTTAATTCCTTTTTTTTCTTTTATCCCTATACTCGGCCGATTTAATATATAATATATATATATAATATATATATTATAATAATATATATATATATAATTAGTATATATAAAAATATAAGGGTATATAGATATATTTTCTTTATTCTTTATTAAATGGGGGGGTTTACAATTAAAACCTTAAGTTTTTGTAAAAATATTTACTTATTTGACTATACCTTTTTGCATAAACGCAGTTTACCACCTTTCTAAAAATAACTTTTCATTTCCAACCTAACTTTCTAAAAATAGAAATTTTACATTTTCTTAATCTAACACTTAACGCTAATCCTATCTTAGATAACTAACACAAAATACGTATACGTATTTATTTACTTACACAATTAACTTGCAACCGCTCAATTATCAACAATCATTTTTTTGTCATTAAAAATGAACGAAATAAACTCAACAAATTTTCCCATCATTCTAATCTCATTGAGATGATCACACTTAATAGATTGATTACCAATACCTCATAAACACATAAAAACACATATAAACACATAGAATCACATTAAACCATATCGTGCAACAGACACATAAGTCAACACTAACGGTTTGACTAACCTGCTCAAGTCATGGTTGTCACATGAGGCGTGTGTGTGCAAAAGGAGAGGTCACATGTTCGAAACCTGTGGCCATCTCTTTTTGCAAAATATTTTAATTTTATTTATTATTATTTTTTTGAAATCTTGAAAGAACTAACTAAAATAAGCTATTTTTATAAAATGAACTTTTTATGAAACTTGAAAATAAGCTAGAAAAAGCTGAATTAAATGACAGAATTTAAACTATTAAGCTAACTGATGGAATTTTTAAGACATAAAAAGCAAATGATAAGCAAATAACCTGAATTCCTATAGCTACCTAGACCAAAGCTTATCCTACAAACTATCTAAAACAGCAATCAAAAAGCATTTTGAAAATCAAATAAGCAAAGAAAAGTCTAATTGAAAAAGCTGCTTATGTTGTTTACACTATTTTTTGTTTGCAAATTTTTATCAAAACTTAAAACTCTAATATACATCCCTAAAAACATATGTGTAAACAAGCATTTAAAACTAAAATAAGCCCTAACTTATAAAATTTGACTTATGAACTAATTATGCACTAAGTTTCAAACCCTAAATCTAACTTATACTAACTAAATTTTTAGATTGAAAAAGGTTAAAAGGCAGTTTTACTATCTGATGCACTTGACCAAAGTTTTAACCAAAACTCAAATCTAATTATGAAAACTTTAAGAATTTGGTTTCTACACCATTTAAACACTAAAACAAGAGCTAATGACCAACAATAGCAACTAGAACAGATTTAAGCTCAAAGTGCTATGAATCCGAGCTTATGACTTTAGATTCAAGCATCATACACACAAACCTTTTAAAACTTGATTTAGCTAATCAAAAACCTTAAATCCAAATCTTATAACCTACAATTTAATATTTAAATTCAATCTAAAGAACTATAAGACTCTTGACAACACCAACTCAAGTTAGTGTTGTCTTGTGCCAAACACCCCTTTAAATAGCTTAAAATCATATTTAGCTTATAAGATTGAGAATTAAAGCTTAGAATAGTTATACAAGATAGTGACAAGCTTATAAAAGACCTTTTTGAGTAAATTTCAACAATCAGATAAGCTGTAACAATAAGCAACTAGATTATGCTAATTTTTTTTTATTTTACAACTATTTTATATTAAAAACTTATAAGATGAAATTTAAACTAACAACTGAGCACATTAATCATCAAACAACTATAATAAACAATAATAAGCTACTCTAAATAAAAATAAGCTAACAATAAGCAGAAATAGGCTAAAATGCAAAATTAAGCTTAAAAGGGGAAAATAAGAACTTACAAAAGCCTTTGCACAAACAAGGCTTATATAATGCTCCAAGAGCTGATCTTCTAAGCTCCAGCTTATGTAGGATAAGCTGGTAAGGTCTTGGAAACCCTTCCAAGTTTGGCTTCCCTTCCAATAAGCTGAGGTATATTTGGGGGTGGTTTTGAGTATTAATAAGCTTAGTTAAACTTTGAGAGCTTAACTAAGTATTTAAGCTGGCTTATTAGTGATTAGGAAATCTTATTGAGCTTATTAGAGTAGTAGTGAGCTTAATCAAACCATATTTGTATTGAAGAAAACTTGAATCAAGACATGAATAAAATGTAAACAAACTTTTATTGATTTCAAAAGTGAATTACAAACTTTAGAAAGGAAATTACATCAAAATTAAAGACAATAAGCTAAAAAAATATTACAATAAGCTAAATTACACTAAGCTAAGCTAATTCTACCCTAGATGATCAACTCTGCGTGTGAGAGGCTCTTTATATATGCACGAGATGAAGCTTCTAGGCCTCTAGAATGCTCCTCCAATCATAGCCATCCAATCATAACCGCTTTGTTTATAGCCCTCCACCTCTCATCCTCTAATCAAATGCATTGGGATTGCCAACGTGGATTAGTAGAGTGTCAGAGTTGTCAGAAATGTGCTTCTAGAAGGACGAGAGAGTGTACTTTGGAGTGAATTACCTTGCGTTGAGTGAAAGGTGAAAATGGAGGGAAAGGGTAGGGATGGTGAATAGTGTTTTTATTTTGACTGCGTTTGACCTTTTTACCCGTTAATATATGTTGACCAAAATACATGGGGCTTGACTTGGTGTTGGGCCATTTGATTTAGTTAAAGGGTTTTGTGCTTATTTGTTTTATAAAAGGGTAAATGGACTTTTAGTTTATGATTTTGGACCTGTGGGCTGACCTGGCCCACTAAGTGGGTCTGGGTTGGTCCGCATAAAATGGTTACGCCTTCGGCTTTGGTCTTTCCGTGCTTTTTCTAATCCCGTGCTCGGTTTTGTCCGTTTTGCTTCGTTTTTGTCCTTTCGTGCAATATCCGTTACCTGCAAGACACAATTCACAATACAAGCGAATACAATGCATTTTTTTGTATTTATTGGTCATTATTGGTCTTTTTAGCTTAGTTTATTAGGTAAAAAGTATGTGTATTTAAGCACATACCAAAATCTCCCATACTAAGCTATTGTCGTGTCCTCACGCAATGTTATAAACACACACTTAGAAAACCAAAAATTTCAACCCTTTTAGACTAATCACCTTGAAAAGTAGCAAAGTGCTCATCTAAAGAGATTAAGAAATCACTAGTTTTGAAAAGTTCCCCGTTTAACCATTTTTATGCATTAACTATTATTATTCATACATATCATAACTACACGGAATAAAAACACTAAAAGGATAAATTCATCGTTCTTGATTTTTCACCCACCCCAAACCAAGCTTAAAAACGAAATCATTGTTAAATACAAGTTAAGATGCTAACACTACTCATAAATGCTAATTGTGAATGCATAGCTACTTCTTGCTCCCTTATTCCTAAATCCTCTAAAGATTTTATTATTATTATTTGTGACAAATAAATTAATGTCTTATTCACATAAAGTAAAACCCGGTTTAGACCACAATTAGTTTGAAATCCTTTCCTAAAGAGACGATATGGTGAGAATAAGGTCCACATTAAGGTTCTAATTTTGCACGATTTAGGGGTTATCCTATTTAGATAACCCCGGAGTTGAAATTTGGTTTTATTATTATTATTATTGCAACATTATTAAACCTCAGTCATTTAAACAACTGCCACATCGGTATGCGAGCCGACCATGGTCCAGGAGTCTTATTTTGACCTCGGTGACCCTCGACCTTTTTAAAGGCTGCAACATCAGTTATGAGCCAGAAAAATGCAGCAAACTTTTATCAGTCTCTGATTATTACTATGTGCCTTATTTAGAAGACTGCCACATCGGTTGTGAGTCGGCAAGAGGCACTAACTTTTATCAGCCCACAGTTTTATTATTATTACCTCCACCCTTTAAACGACTACCACATCGATTGTGAGCCGGCAAGAGGTAGTGGTCTTATTTCGGCTTCTTGGTTTATCTACTTAATTATTATTATAGCAAAATTTCAAGTCCTGTGGTCTTTTAACTGCCTAGACAACGGTAGCGAGACGTCAGGAATTAGAAGCCTATTTCCCTACAATACTAACAAAACCTCGATGTGTACCTTAATTTTACTAGAAGGAATCTCTACGAAGTGATCTAAACTAAGAATCGCAAAAACCAAAGGCAATTTATTTATTTAACAATTATATAACGTTTATTAAGCTAATGGGAGCAAAAAGCCACAATTAACTTTTATGAGCCTTAAAGAGATCCAACTACTCTATGTTTAGCATCTAACTTATATAAAACTCTATCATTTCTTGTTATTCGCGAAATTTAATATCTATATAAAATAATCCGCGAATGCTTAGTCTAATAAAAACAAGCTTAGCATATTTAAAGTCTATCATGGAAACTTGCAAACTCTTGGTTTTTTCAAGCTAGAATCGCGTTAAAAGCTTCTTGTATAAAAGACTAGCAAAAGCTTAAATTTATATAAGTTAAGGGGCAAGCTTAGAGCGCAACATGCTCGATCAAGTCAAAATTTATTCCTTAAAAAGACAAAAATTCATGTCAAACCACTTATTTTATTTTTGAAAATTTTTAATTTTGGCATATTTTTTTTCTATTTTTGGTGGCAAAACGGGGTTACGTGAAGACAAGGCAAATGCAAGTAAGATCAAATCGAAAGATCCCCCCCATATTAGAACTACACATTGTCCTTAATGTGAGACTGTCACCCCCATACTAATTTCAAAGCATAATCCAAATATTAAGGGGTCTCTACGCAAATCTAAAGTCGTTTATTAATTATGCTAATAGATAAACGTTAGTCAATAAGATCTAGGATATCGGATTCCTATATATAAGCATGCGAAGGATTAAAGATCGAGGTGAACAGATGACAAAAACATGATCACGAGGAGTCTTCAAATTGAGCAATCCTAGACATAAAACACAAAACACGAACCACGAGAAAGGAAGAGGCGAGCCTCCTCACATCACACTTATTCATTAACATACTACTACTAGGGATAAGCATGGGTTGCCACCCGCGAAGTGCTTGTTTTTGATAACCGATTCATGAGCCTGACTCGACCCCGAATTTAATGGTCCATGGGGAAGGTTTGGAGATCTGGGACAACCATTGGTGGTTTGTCCCCTCCAAAATAGTGCTTAAGTCTATGACCATTCACCTTGAAGTTAGGTCCGTCAGTTTGATATGAATGACTCATTTTGAAACATAGAACTCTATACCCTAGGACCTCCTTTTATACACAAAGGAGTCCTAATGGGATTATAATATTTTCCTAAGTTATCATGATCTTCTAAACAAATAACTTATACGTATCTTTTACAAAAATATCTCATACATATCTCATAAGCAATCTTTATCCATTAGTAGTTGTAATCCTTCAGCAGTTGTAACTTTGTATCAGCAGCATTAACTCTGAACTAGCAGCAGTAACTTATACACCAACAACATTAACTGTGTACAAGCAGTAGTAACTACTTAGAATATTTTTCTTCATTATTCATCAGCAGTATTAACTTTACTCTAGCAATACTAACTTTACTCTAGCAGTACTAAGTTACATTAACAGTAGTAACTGATAGTATTAAGTTACACTAGCAGTAGTAATATACTCTAGCAGTAGTAAGTAGTAACTAATAGTACTAACTACTTAGCATATTTTTTCACTAAGATTACCAACAATACTAATTTATGCTTGACAGCAGTAACAAACTTTAGCAGTCTTAATCCCAAACAACATCAAAAAGCTTTTAATCCCAATAATCCTCCCCTAAACTTGATATTCTTCTTCTGAATCTCAAGTTTCTTCATTAAAATTCTTCACCATCACCAGGAGGATGCTTCCAAATACTTCATTTAGGTACATATCCTTCTTTAAGTTGTTTCTTGACCAATCTAAGAAGATCAAATGCCATTTCACGCTCATAGTTAACTTGAAGCTTCACATTATTGAACATCTGATGTAGTGTGTGCTTTGTAAGTGGATGCATCTTCTCAACCAATAAATAATATGGTATGGTCTGCACTGTTACATAATGAACTCTACAAGAATAAAAAAGCTTCTAATTCAGCACTTTAACTAATCCTTGTTGATTCTTCCATATACTGTCTTCAACACGATGTTCAAACATGGTCTTCAAATTAAGATGTAAGAAAGTATCCATGTAATCCACTGGCTCTGTCTTCTTAAATCTAGCTTTGAATATTCTCCAAAGAACTTCTAAGTCTTCTCTATCAAAGTTCTTAAGCATTTTACTGAAAGTCAAATACATCTGAGTCTTACGATCTGCTCTGATAATTTAAAAGAAGCTTTTCTTCCCTTCTTGATAGATCTTATAGTCAACATATGGAATTTTGATAGACAATGGTGTAGCATCAATAGTTACATCATATCCATCATCTGGAACAATCTCAAAGCATTGTTTAAGCTCTTCTTTCTCCTTATCATCATCCATATTTTGCTTCTTGGTAGACTCTTGTTGAAGATCTTCTCCTGTTCTCTTTAAACTTCCTTCTGCTCTTGTCTCACTGTCTTTCATCAACTCAGAATCCATATTTACAAATGTATTTACCCTCTTCATTTCTTTGTCAAACAACTTCTGGATCTCATCATAGTTTTTGCTCTTCAGTTGATTGTGCTTGTATCCAGCCATGTGTTTTAGATAGGTAGACATTTGACTTCTCTTTTGAGCTTTAGTTGGTGGTTTTCTTCTCTGCTCTTCTGCTCTAAGTCTTGCAAAATGCTTCTTTCTTTTATCTATAAGCTCCACAAACATCTTTGGCCTTTCTTTAATGGTCAACTCTTCCTGCTCTTATGCCTGTAATCTTGCAGCTAGCTCATAATCTGCATCTATCATAGCTTAAACATTATCCCATTCAGCAATGTTTGCATCTTCTTCTTTTTGTCTTACAAGCCTCTCTTCTTCTTCCAATTCAGCTTGTAATTGAGCTTGAAGATTTAAAGCAACCTCTTGATCATACATTCTAATCTTTATTCTTTAAAGGCTCCTTAGGCTCAATCATTTTTGCCTTGCCTTTGCCTTTAGCCTGTGGAAGTTGCGATGAAGGTGATGTTGTTGTTGTAAATTCACTTGGCTCTTGAAACAACCCCTCTAGCCTTGGGTCTTGTAACAATAGTTGTAGTTGTTGTAGCAATAGTTGTAACAACCTTGGGTTTAGCTGCTTTGATTTCTATTAAGGTCTAAGCCAGATTCAACTCATCAACAATTATAGTTGTAGCACTGGCAGTAGTAACATCAGCAATACTAACTACAACATTAGCAGTAGTAACTACTTCACGAGCAGTAGTAACTGGTTCAGCGATACTGTTGATCCCAATCCTTGATCGATTCCTTAGGTTTTCTAAGGTTAAATTACCTTGGATAAATCCAAAATAACTTGTTGTAGAAACTTTGTATGTATACTAAAGTGTATGCGGAATCTACACCTTAATACCTAGAAGTATTATGAATAAAACAGTAATTGTATAAACAAAGATATAACCAAACGCTCCAATATTATTAGATCAATAATACGAGTACTCTTCACTAGTACTAGGGTTTATAGCCTTGAAGCTTTTTTGAATCGACTTGACAACTATGAAAACTTATGAACTTGCGAACTTGATATCTAAACTAATGCCCTAGGGCCTCCTTTTATAGACTAAGGAGTCTTAGTCGGCTTATAATACATTCCTAAGATATTATAATCTTTTCTAAACATAAACATAATCTCTTAAATAAATACATTATGTATATCTTGTACATAAATATCTTAATACTTATCTTCACAAGTATTCTTGTTTTCCAAAGAATCTTCATCTCTTTAAATCGTCTTTATCCTCTTGGCAGTAGTAAGTCTTCTAGCAGTTGTAATCCAGCAGCATAAACTTTTTCACCAGCAGTACAGAGTAGTAGTAACTTCTAAGAATCCTTGAAGTCTTTTAAGTCCCAACAGTTTAAATTCATTACATGTGCATTGCATTCGTTTTACAAACTGGTTTGCATACTCAATTACTTATTTTAGGACGAAATACATTGCTTATTTCGCTTATTTTTTGAAAACAAGGACATTACTTTACTTTTACCAAAATGATTACGGATTAGCTTAAGTGGATTGAACTGTAAATTACCTAGAGGGTGAGTGCAAATGTTATAAAATAGATCTATTCGGGTGTGACAGCCCCGTTCAGGTGATTAGCTATCACTGGTGTCGAAACTACCGAGCCAACGAATGTTATAGCATGTCGGAGCATGGCAAGAATATAAACACGAACAATTACGGTGCCTTGAATAAAGTGGTAATACATACTTTGAACAATGGTGGTCCAACCATACATAACATTTGTGACTATTTGGGGATTGAAATGGTCATGCATATTTTACAACTCCTTGAATTACAACACTCATGCATACGTTTTTGTGACTATTTTGGGATTTAAATGGTCATGCATACTTTACAACTCTTTGGTTAATAACATTCATACATACGTTTTTGTGACTATTTGGGGATTGAAATGTTCATGCATACTTTATAACTCTTTGATTTACAACACTCATACATACGTTTTTGTGACTATTTGGGGATTGAAATGTTCATGCATACTTTATAACTCTTTGATTTACAACACTCATACATACGTTTTTGTGAATATTGGAGGATTTAAATGGTCATGCATACTTTACAACTCTTTGATTTTTAACATTTATACATACATTTTTGAGGAACATACAAGGATTGGAACGGTCAAAAAATACTTTATAAAACTTTGGTTCAACATTTATACTTATAAAAACCTATGAACTCACCAACTTTATGTTGACACTTTTTAAGCATGTTTTTCTCAGGTGAATTAGATGCTTAGCTTATGTGATGTGAATTGGAGTCTAAATAATTCAAGATTTCTTTTCAAATGACACAGTTAGAGGTTGTTCTCTCATGACTTGTGCAATTGTATTATGAAGTAACGCTCCCGGAAACATATTCCGCTGCGACCCATTTTTGGGGGTGTTACAAACATACTCTGCTTCAGTAGTGGAGTTGGCAACTATAGTCTGCTTTTTACATTGCCATGAAATCAACCTTCTTCTAAGAAATTGACAACCTCCTGTTGTGGATTTCCTGTCTAAGCTAGTACCAGCATAATCATTATCAGAAAAATCCTCCAAGTCAAATGGTGAATCTCTAGGATACCAAAGTCCTAATTTAGGATGGCCTTTTAAGTATCTAAAAATTCTCTTCACAGCATGAAGATGTGAAGTCTTTGGTGTAACTTGGAACCTTGCACAAGTACAAACAACAAACATTATGTCAAGTCTAAAAGCTGTTAGGTACATAAATGATCCAATCATTGATCTGTATAAATGAACATCCACATCTGCAGCTTCTTCATCCTTGAGTAATGCTTTGTTAGTCTCCATGGGAGTGCTGTCTGTCTTCACAGTGGCAAAATCAAACTTCTTCAAAATATCAGCCACATATTTGTCTTGGCTAATGAAGATTCCATTATCTTTCTGTTTTACCTGCAACCCTAAGAAGAAAGTGAGCTCCCCCATAGAACTCATCTGGAATCTCTTGTGCATCATCTGTTCAAACTCAGTACATAAAGAATTTTTAGTAGACCCAAAGATGATGTCATCTACATACACCTGCACTAACAGGATATCATCTTTGTCCTTCTTGATAAACAACGTCTTGTCTATAGTTCCTCTTCTAAATTGATTTTCCAATATATAGGTATATAAGGTCTCATACCAGGCTCAAGGAGCTTGATGTAAACCATATAAAGCCTTTTCTACCTTGTAAACTTTGTTAGGAAACTCTGGATCTTCAAACCCTGGAGGTTGACAAACATAAACTTCTTCTTCAATTGTGCCATACAAAAATGCACTCTTCATAACCATCTGATAAACAATGAAGTTCATGAATGAGGCATATATAATAACCCGTAATTTTCCAGTATTTCCTTAATGTAAGCACTATGTATTATATTAAGTACTACTTTTTCGCGAGAATAAATTTTCGTTTCATTTCATTCCATTATGTAACATAGTTTACCTTTCCAAAGTAATCGAGCTCACACAACTACCTATGCCTATTCTATCTATGTTTATATCAAGCAAACATCATAATACGTCAAGTCAATAATCTATTTTATCATGTGCGTTATCTATTTAATGTAGTCTTCGTAAAATGAACATTATTCCTTAGCAAGTAAACTAAGTTCTAGTGTATAATACCTTACAATTAAAAATTAATTGCCATATACCTGCTACTATTTATTTGATCATTGCTTTTATATGAATTTAATCCACTATCTATTGCATGACGTAACCATTTCAGTAGATTCAGATTAGTCAATGTATAATGAAAAGGATGCATGATCAGGATACTTTACGAGTTGCTACATATCTACGTACATGATAATTAAACGTTTAATTTCATATAGTATTACTTTAGATATACTAAATCAAGTTATATAAAAACATTAATTTATTTTAAATACATACTTCTTCCTCATCTATTTACCAGACCACAAAACCTTCAATTCTACAATCATGGTCTTTTTTGTTATATAGGACTCGATACTCATATGATTATCATAGTTGAAAACCAAGTATACCACTATGATCATTGAAAGACTGCGATCGTAATGGTATAGGTTAGAAGACCCGCGATCAAACATTACTCGAACCCGAAAAACACAAAACACCTCTTTTCATTTCATTTTCAAACTACACATAATAATGAACCTAAACTAATCCTAAACCTTAATTCTAACCTTAAACAAAACTCTAATTATAAAATCCTAAACCTTAAAACTATTTAAAAACCCTAACCCGTAACCCTTTTAAACCACGACCTTTTTGACCTATTTTAACTAATTCTAAACTATTTTTAACTCACACCACATATTACAAGCAGCTCCATCACCACATTGTAAGCTTCTTATCATCATTACATCATAAATCTTGTTCTCCAAGGCTCTCCCATCCTCGTCACCCTCTCTTGATAACCGAAACCATGCCACACCTTTCCACCATGCTCCATAGCTTGCCAGAATCACTTCCTAGCTATCCTAAGTCATAACTCTACAAACTTGACACCTCTCATGGCAGTAACTTGGCCCCCAAGTTCGTTCGACCCTATAAATAGGGTGCATTCAATTTCAATTCACACTTTCAATCTTCTTTCTCTCTATTAAAATAAAGTTCTAAGCAGCCAAGAAGATCAAGAAGAAGTCTACAAGTCCAGAAGTGAAGCCAATAATCAAGAAACGAAGGCCCAAGGTTACTATTCTAAGGCGTACGAATGCAAAAGTCCCATTCGACCCATTTTCGAATCCACAAGCTCGAAATGAGGTTCTTTAAGCTTGTGTTATATTTCAATACTCTTATAATGTTCATATGATCATAAAAATACTCTAGTTAAAAGCTTTTAACTTAAAACCTATTTGTTTTTTAGTTTTGATCCAAACCGTGCCCTAAAAACCCTAATTTTGCATTTTTAATTAATCTATAAGCTAAACTTACAAACTGATGTTATGAGCTATTATAATAAGCTTATCTAACAATATTATAAACTTTTTATTAAGTCTTAAAAGCTTGAAGCTTAAAAACCACGTGTTTTCATTTTAAAACCCTAAAATGACCCGTTTTGATTTCTAGCTTAACGAATCGTTAATCTAAACTTTTGTTACGTTAAAACATCTTATTTTAGCTTATATTAATAGGCTATAACCTGCAAATATCCTTTGGAATCTTAAAATAAGGTTGCATGCAAATTTGGACTAGTTTTGTAATTATTTTCATGCATAGGGGTATATATTATAACTTTTTGAAATTATTAAGTACAAGGGCTGAAAATATCATTTTACGAAAGTTATAACTTCAAGGGTATGTTTTGCCAAGTTCTAAAGTCAAGGGATTATTTAATATATACTTTATTTATTAAAAGGACTAATTGTGTAAATGTTTATATACCAAGGGTATATATTGTAAATTTGATATTCTTAAAAATATTAAATAATATATTTTTATATAAATTATAAAAATATAAATAAATGTTATCAAACTTCTTTTTATTAAAATGCGACACATTAATCGTTATTAATTGTCGATCGATGCGTTATAAATTAAATACGTTTCATATTAAAAGTAATTTATCATCAACTAGCTTTTGAAGAAATGTTAAAATCTTATCGTATCACGTTACTAGGGAATTTCATGTGAGGGGTTCCATTAGTGTATTCGTCTTGACGAGTTAGCTGGGTTTACGATTTAAAGTGCCTTGACTCCTCAAACGATACCAAATGGCCTCTGGATTATGATAGCCCGAACAGTGATACACTATATCCATAAATTAATAAATCAAATATGATAAAACATTATGAATATTTGACAATCAAACTAAGACTCGGCATATTATCCCAGGTTACGTGATGAAGCTGCTTTCTTTCAATTGATATACTGAATTTCCACGTTCGAGTAGATAACATCGTGTTACCATACAGACATATTTCATTTGATATACTTTTGCCATCAATCAGATTTCCCTGTTAAGGTGATATTTCATAGCCTCGCTTTTAAATCTTTTAATGCTTTATAAACCCGCGAGGGGGATACATGCTTAAACCATGAATGCAAGTGTTTTTCCAACTGTATGCTATCCAGATATATTATTGCCTAAGTACCTTCCAGTGCCACTATTTTCATATCATGAATCATTAATTACTTGCATTGTGAGTGAACGCGAATATTGTGAATAGATCTATTAGGGGTGACGACTCCCGTTGGTATACCTATGCTTGTGGTAGCCAAACACACTATATTTGACTCAATGGGTAACTTTGGCAAGTTACCTTTCCACGGGGACATTTGTTCCTCAACTAATGTCACTACAGTGATGTCCATGTTAACGTATTTGTGTCATGAGCTTAGGTACAATAATATTGTTTTCCATGATAATTGTATTCGTTGCAATTATTACTGTCCATTATAATAACTTGCATTCAACTGTTTTCTATGATAATTATGTCTACATTGCAATTATTACCACTTATGGGTATATAACAATGTAACCCACTATTAAACTTATACTCAACTATTATAACTAAAAACCTATGAATTTCACTAAACCTTTGTGTTGACTTTTTAGCATGTTTATCTCAGGTAATTGAGCAACTTATGGCACGGAGTGGCACGGACTTGAAGATGGCTAAACTGTTATCATTCAAACTTTATGTTTTTAGATTTTGGGTCCTGTCCTTTTGTAAAACTCTGATATATTATTGAATGATAACTAAATTTTCCAAAAACGTCTATTTTTGAGTCATTTTCTATGATTATGACTGTTGTACTATGAAGTAATACCCTAGATTAGCTTCCACTGCTTTATGTAAAAATGGGGGTGTTACAGATTGGTATCAGCGCCATGGTTATAGAGAACAAGGTTAAAACCTTAACTATAACTACTTTTCTTCTTCTAGCCAAGAAAGTCATCTGTGCCACTGCATTTCCCAAATAGTATGTAAAGATACATAACTACTATACTATTATATAAATAACTTATGTTATTTACCATGGGTTGTTACACAGTTATGTCCTCATTCAACCACTCTATTATCGTCCTATCTGATTCCGATATTGAGGATGGTTTTTCCTCTACAAATATTCCAGACTATTTCCCAGCCACACCAGGAAACACTTCTCCTGACTATTCAAATGATTTAACTAAGTATCTTTTGGCCATACTAGTCTTCTCACCTTTACATAATGATCCGTATATGGAAATCATGCAAGCATATGATGCTACTGATAATGAATTACCTATTCCTCCACTTCAAGCTCCTATTGCTCCACCAACTATTGTTTCTCCATCTCCAGTGTTATCACTATCACCAATGTTTGATTCTCGAGATTTATTTCCTCCAAGGGAGATTTCACCACCTAAAGATAGTGAGACTCCTGTTGAATCACCCATTCCAGTATCTCCATCTTCATCAGTAGGATCTTCATCACCAGTTAGGTCAACTACATCACCACCAGACTATCCTTTTGATAAGTCTATCTTCGCAGAGTTAGATAACTCCTTATGGATCATACCGCGACCACTAGGAAGTGAACCAGTCCCTAAGGAACCTAATGAGTAAGCTGCTTGTGAAAGTATTCATCTCTGGAAATGATCATTAAGAATATCTAAGGTTGTCATAAAGGGTCTTCTGAACAAGATTCAAGAACTCAAAAACAACAAGGGAGAACCACCAGATTAGATCTGTGTCATTTACAGCTTTCTAGAATCCAACCACTAGATGTATGGTATAAATAATGACACTTGTCAAATTTTAGTATATAGACAAGTTATTTATACAAATGATGATACCTCGTTGTTTCATAATACCAATTGTGTATGTCGAGACTGCTTATCCTATATCCTGTAGTATGATGACTCATATCTTTATCCGGGATTACTATGATTCTTTTACCATCCGATTTTCTCAAACCTTTATACCTAGAAACACTAAGCCTCCTATTGGATCACTCATTCTATTATCTCTGTATCTATCTCTGGAAGTCTTAAATTCCAAAAATTTTCTATTATATCCTGCAATGTAATATCAAAGAATGATCACAAGCCTTTATATTATAATGAGAATTTTCATACCTTAACTTGTGATATCACTATATCATTTTATGGATTTTTATTCTATGTTGTCTTGTATATATTGATAGATGCCTCCCAAGAGAACATCAACATCTAAAACACGAACTATGACTCAGGCTGCCATCCTGCAACTGATTGCTGATGGTATTGCTACAGCTCTGGAAGCACAAGCTGCTACCATGGAAAATACCAATAGGAATGTAATAAGTAACTACAAAGAGTTTATGAGTTGTCAACCTTCCTATTTCAATGGTACGGAAGGGCTGTTGCCTCATCGGTGGTTTTGAACATACTGAATCGGTATTTTGCGTAGAAAGTGTTGCCTGAGGAAAACATCGTGACATTGTACTGGTATCTAAACCGATGACGCCTTGTACCCTGGTGGAAGTGCATACTGCCCAATATTGGGATGGAAACAACCCAACTAGGATAACCTGGACCGAATTGAAAAGGCTCTTGACTAATAAGTATTGTCCTCGAACTGAAGTCAAGAAAATGGAAGACGAATTTTACAACTTGGCTGTGAAAGGAAATGATCTCAAACTTACGTTAGAATATTCCAGAAATTAGCAGTCTTATGCCCAAACATGGTACCAAACATCGAGAAGCTTATGGAAGTCTTTATCGGGGGATTACCCAGAAGTATTAAAGGAAATGTTACTGCTTCAAAACCTCAAACTCTAGAGGAAGCCATTACCATAACCCAGAGGTTTATGGAGCAGGTAATAAAACATAATTCTGCGCAAGAAACCAATGATCACAAACGAAAGTTTGGTGATAGCAGAAACACCAACAACAACAACTACCCCAATAATCATGACCACAACAACTACCCCAATGATCGTAACAACAATAGCCACTCCAACAATCGCAACAACAACAACTACCAAGATAACCGCAACAATGACAACCGTAACCATCAGTAGCAAAATGAAAGGCAGGAGACCTTTAGGACTCATGGAAACCATAGATATAATGGACCTTATCCCCTATGTAGGAAGTGTACTCTGCATCACACAGGACCTTGCACAGTCAGGTGTTAGAATTGTAACAAAGTAGGCCATCAAACTAGAAACTGTAGGAACTAAGAACTCCTATTTCCTAGTATCACTCTATCACTCAATTAAATCTCAGGATGAGATTTCTGTAAGGTTGGGGGACTATAACAACCCGTAATTTTCTAGTATTTTCTTAATGTAAGCTTTATGTATTATATTAAGTACTACTATTTTGCGAGAATAAATTTTCGTTTCATTTCATTCCATTATGTAACGTAGTTTACATTTCCAAAGTAATTGAGCTCACACAACTACCTATGCCTATTCTATCTATGTTTATATCAAGCAAACATCATAATACGTCAAGTCAATAATCTATTTTATCAAGTGCGTTATCTATTTAACGTAGTCTTCGTAAAATGAACATTATTCCTTAGCAAGTAAACTAAGTTCTAGTGTATAATACCTTACAATTAAAAATTAATTGCCATATACCCGCTACTATTTATTTGATCATTGCTTTTATATGAATTTAATCCACTATCTATTGAATGACGTAACCATTTCAGTAGATTCAGATTAGTCAATGTATAATGAAAAGGATGCATGATCAGAATACTTCACGAGTTGCTACATATCTACGTACATGATAATTAAACCTTTAATTTCCTATAGTATTACTTTAGATATACTAAATCAAGTTATATAAAAACATTAATTTATTTTAAATACATACTTCTTCATCATCTACTTACCAGACCACAAAACCTTCAAATT
>BQNB010040626.1:0-32253 GCA_026074375.1 Tanacetum coccineum
CATGGATGTGTCATAACATGACACTCTAAACAACTACAACCCAATGCACATGACCCATATGATGTCAAATACCCATTAATAAATGTGACCAGTGATAACCTAATGCACATGACCTATGACCCATATGACTTAGTCATTATCACCGGTCATGCATGTGTTCCATTACACTGTTAGCCACTACAACCCAATGCACATGACCCATGATCCATGACCCATATGCACATTCATATCATAAAAGTTTAAACAAAGTCTTCACATACAATAAAAAACATACGAATTGCATTGCACATGACAAACTACTCCAAATCAAGTTTTTCCATTTCATTGAGAACTTCGTGAAGTAGTGCAGCCGAATTAACTGTGTGTTGTTTCTGATGCATATGCATATCCAATATTGCCTTTAGTACACTTATCTTTCCACGTAAGTGCTTGCAGTTTGAGCATTCTGCATTTCTTGAAGATCCTGGAGAATAGTTTGGAGGTGTTGAAGGTCATGAAGAGTAGCTTGGAGGGGTTGAAGGTCTTGAAGAATAGCTTAGAGGTGTTGAAGGTCATGCAGATGGATCTCCAGGAGAACTCATCAATTGACAAAGTCGGGTCTCTTTCCATAAAAAAATCAACATCCAAAATTTTTCGGGGGTTGTTAAATAGTAAACAAATCAATTCTTTTAACAACTAACCATGATATTTATATATTACACAAATAAAAAATATGTGATTGTTCACCTTTGATTTTGGACAAGCATATTATAGTTTACCGTAACTCTCAGGTTTATACGATTGTCGGAGAACTACACCTCCTTCTCCACAACTACACGCAAAAGCTTCAAATGGCACCATCTTCACCATATTTTTATGGTTGTGATGGTAAGAGTGTGTGATATGTTTGTGGTTGTGATAATATCTGCTTTTATAGTATAGAAGAGTTTTTGGCGGGAGTATTTGGCGAGAGTATTTGGCGGGAGTTTTTGGCTAAAAGTATTTTCCTGATTAATCCCGCCTAGAACGATTACAAGCTACTGAGAGGTCGACCGTCGGGCTATCGAGTCGCGATTTTTTCAACCTTTGCTATATTATCGTTGCTAAAGGTACTTTCCTCCGATATTGTCGTGAAATATTTCGTAAAATTCGTGACAATGTATTCCCCCCAAAAATTTCATGAATCCTGTACCAAATTAAGCACAGAAACAACTCCTCTTGGAAGATCAATAGGCCAAAATAACCGTGCCACAACTCACTCTCATCTCACCACAAATCCCCTTACCACCACAGCTCTTATCACGTCTCGTCGCTATCACTCTCCCGTCATAGACCCACCACTCTCGTCACCACTAGTAATTATTCTTTTATATGTTCCTTTAATTTTGTACACATCATTCTAAAAAATCGTGTTTATGATTCTTTAATTGAAAATGTATTGATTATGCTGTAATTGAACATTTGTTTTGACATTTCCTCTTGACCTCTAATGTATACCCATACATATCGAAAAAAAAAAAAAAAAACTCATTCGTTGAACATCTCTGAATGTACAACCATAACATATCGACTCATCCGTTGAACATCGAATGTACAACCATACCATATTGACTCATATGTTGAACCTCTAATGTATAACCATAACATATCGACTCGTCCGTTGAACGTCTAATGTATAAGCCTAACATATCGACTCGTCCATTTGAACGTCCTAATGTATAACCATACCATATCACTCTTCCGTGAACGTCTAATGTAATAACCGATACCATATCAACTCGTCCTGTTGAACGTCTAATGTATAACCATACCATATCGACTCGTCCATTGAACGTCTAATGTATAACCATACCATATCGACTCGTCCGTTGAACGTCTAATGTATAACCATACCATATCAACTCGTCCGTTGAACGTCTAATGTATAACCCTAACATATCGACTCATACATTGAACCTCTAATGTATAACCCTAACATATCGACTCATCCGTTGAACCTCTAATGTATAACCCTAACATATCGACTCATCCGTTGAACCTCTAATGTATAACCATACCATTGATTTCCTTGATCATTTCTCACCAAAATACAAAGTATATATAGATTACCAAGGGGATGGGCTTGAGCCCAAGATAACTATGACAACTCATGATTGACAAATCAAGATAACTATGACACTCATGATTAACAAATTATCCAAATATAAATAAACTAATATTGGAAGGAAGCCAATCAAACATATTGACTAATAGCCTCGACTGTACTTGGAGCTCTTAGTACATTATTGTTATCACATTTTTAAACCTCAGTTAAGTATTTGCTTGAGTACATGGTTGCTAAGTCAAGTCATTATTAGTGTATACAGTTTTGGCACGATTAGGACTCATGGTAATTTTTATTTTATAAAGAAATCAGGAAGAAGTCAAATTATTACCCCTATACATGCTTATTATATTCCATGTTTGTTGATCCTTCTAATTCGGGTCATTAGTTAGTTTTATGTATTAAGTATTAAAAACTCAAGTGTAGGGGTGGTTCTATAAACCTCAGTCATGTCTTTGTTTATTAATGTACAGCAAATAGCAGGGCAATGCTGTGGAAGTATTGATCCATTATTAAGCATATGTAATTTTATATGCTTGACATGTAATGAGTGTTATTTATCCCATTATCCTATATTTCATAATTCATATACACCAAGAGAAAGATAGAATCCAAGCACTTAGGTGAGGTGCTAGTATAACAATTTTTGTGATTTTAGTCACGAGGTCTAATTGGTTGTGTCATGTTACATCTTTATTGAGTAAGTTAAATGCCCTCGATATTGTTATTAACTAAATTAGTTTAGTTAATAGTTTATCAAACCAACCTCCCAAACCATAGATTTACTTGCTTTCTATAAAATATAAAAATAAAAAAATAATCTTCTCTCAACCCCTATAATTTTGTTAGATCGTGATCAAGCCTTCCTAACTTATTCCCCTAGAGAACGATAAAACCCCCGAGTCTTGCCTATACTACTACTACAACGGTTAGGTACTCTGCCTAGGGAGTTGTAAAACTTCTTGTTGAAGTCTTTACGACAACCGCATCACAGACCATGGAGACGGCGTCGCAATTCCTTGCGACGGCGTCAGAAGGCTCAAGCGACGGCGTCAGGAACTTTGGCGACGACGTCAGAAGTAGCCGATTTAAAAGAAGCCCTATAAGATTCAGTGGGGCGATGGCATCGCAATTAACAAGCGACGTCGTCGCGATTGATTTCCTATATATACAAACCTAGTTTTTCGGTTTAAAGGGTGAGTGAGGAATATTTAGGGAACGATTTTTATCCGTCTTTAGGTCGATTTTAAGGTTCTCAAACCTTATTGTATCTACTATTCCTCCATGTTTAATTGAATTGAAGTTCTTTTATCCCTTTAATCTTTTGATATGTCTATGCATTGTTTGCTTAAATGTTCTTCACTTTCTATTAACATGTTAGGCTAAATTTATTAGTATGTGCTTATGATTGCATGAAACAAGGTTTGTAATTCCTTTTACTATTGCTTCTTGTTAGTGGTGTGCATGTTAGGCTTTAGAAAACTAGCTTCTTAATTGATTGCGAAGACGTCTAGGGAAACGTGATTGTGTAGAAAGGATACCATCGCAATAGTCTTCATACTACCTTGTCCTAATGTGGTTGATCACCTCTTAAGTGTTTGAATGCATGTAATACACTCTTAGGAGCCCTGTAATAGTCTTCATACTACCTTACTTATGCGTTGTCTTAACGGAGTATTGCATAGACGGCGGTTCGTGTAATTCGTTCATGAATTAGGAAATACTTACACATTACATCGCAAGGGTGACGGGCAATAGGATTAGGAAGAGAAAACTAAGGAGCAGTGCATGATTAAGTGAGCACGTTTGTTTACCTATATGAGTTTCCACATAGTTAGATTAGATTTAAATTAGATTAGCAGTTAATTAGTTTAAAACAAACCTCCTTCAAACTCGAGATTTTACTTGCTTTCTTAAAAATATAAAAATACAAAAATAATCTTCTCTCAACCCTTAGACCTTAGTGAAAATTCAATTCGAACCTTCCCAACACTATTTCCTGTGTCTCACTAGAGTATGACTCAAATCCCCCATGTAAGCTTTCCTATTACGTTACTACAATAATAGGTTACACTACTTAGGGGATTGTTAATCTTTGTGTTACATTCAATCAGCTTATTTCTTTGTGGTAATTTGTTTTTCATTTTGTTGGTTTATGATGTATGAAAGGAAGCATTAAATTTGTAATACCGAATTTAATTGGGGGCTTATTGGGACATGGGGATTTATAGAAAAATTTTTCGCAGTTTTATTTAGGCACTCTTCTATAGTGGCTTGTGTGTGTATGGCCCCCTATGTTGCGAAAATGTGTAATCTGCCGTTCCATCTTCATATCTTTATATCACCGCGCATAAATCATATATAGCAGCGATGTCGTGGTGCCATAGGTATCCCTTCAACCCTTGTGAACAAAACCTTTGGGGAATCGTAGAGGGGGTGAATACATTTTCATTAAAAACTTAAATCTTTTGTATCAAACAACCAATTAAGTATGACGTAATATGATAAGTGTCTTCTTTATAGATCTAACATACGATTCAGATAGTATATGAGAATATAAAACTAAGCTGTCACCACAAACACTTATATAACACAAACATAGACGCAATGGCAAATTATATAATGTAAAGAGATAAAATCTAAATTTAAATGTAAATCGATAAGTAAAAGAATGGTGGCAAAACCGGGACACGGGTTTTATAGTGGTTCGGCTACGAAGCTCCTCTTCGCCCTACTCCACTTCCTGAGTACCCAACTCGAGAGTTACTTCACTAGATCAACAAGCTCCCTTTAGGCGGAGAAAATCGTACTACGTCGCTTACACTTTATCCGATACTAAGCTACATTACGGAGTTCCTACATAGAGGTAGAACCAACCTAACATCCCTTACACTTTTTCTGGTACAAAGCTAAATATCGAGTCCTTCTTCAGGTACAACCAAACCTGTTATATTTTATGGCCTAACATAACAAATCGTGTATTTTATAGCCTAAACACATAAACCAACTAGCTATAGTTTGGTATATAGTTATGATACATGATAATGATGATCCAAGAATAAGTATCAATTGGATATAAAATCCTAATCTAAACATCAAGATCACTAAGCATGATGTTATTGATGAAGATGAGAAGACTTTATGCTTGTTGTGATATATCTTCACATAAGTGGTAGTGGTGGAATGGAAATAGCAAGATCTCTTAAGCTAGACTTAATGGGATGATCTTGTGTAAACATCTTTACAACAATGGATAGTTAGAAGCTTTATGATCAGGATTAGTGGGTTGTTAAAGACATGAAAAAATGTGTGTGTTTTACGTATTGTAAAAACTTAAATTTTAAGTGATTGCCCTAAGTGTGTGAAACAATTATAGTGGGAGAATGGTTGTGAAAGAGTTGCTCAAAAAGCTTGCAAGTGGGTGATATTTATAGAAAAACCAAATCTGCCTGTTTTTTGAAAACCTATGGATCCACGAATCCAGGCATGGTGGATCCATACGTGTATTTGGTGGATCCGTGGGTATGCAGTTTCATATGACTAGTTGTTATTTTTTCTTTTGTGGTTAATCAAATATCTTTACAAAATCTCCTAATTGTATTTAAATAATAGATTAAGTACATGCTTTTAGAAGCAAAATATTTCTTAACTTAATATGAAAATATTTAATATATTTGGTTAGATTATGAAAGATTTATTACTATAATGGCTAGACAATAATTAATTAGTTGTCCTTATTCACTAATTAATTTGTCCTATTATCTAAAATGGCAAGATATGTTTTAATATTTCAAGATTATTTCCAAAAATGGAAGATCTTGTCTAGTTAAGCTAGTGATTAATTTTGTCCTATTATCTAATATGATTAATCACTTGTTAAGTAAAAAATAACTTGCAAGTCATTTATTTAAGTGATAGAAAATACTTAATGACTCTAAAATGTATTTTAAACATTCTCAATGGTTTGTTAAATGATTTGATCATAATGCAACATAACAAACATATTCGCACCTGTGTTGAAGCATGAGTGGAGTCGAGACGTCAAGAGGTGTTGATGTGGTATGCTGTTGCGGTTGTCGTAAGGGACTTCTACAAGAAGTTTTATAACTCCTTAGGCAGCGTACCTAATCGTTGTAGTGTAGTATAGGCAAGGCTCGGGGGTTGTTATTGTTCTCTTGGGGTACATTGCACTGTGAAGGCCGGATCGAATGTTCACTAAGGTCTAAGGGTTGAAGGAAGATTCTTTTGTGGTATTTATATTTATTGAAGAAGCAAAGTAAATTATAGTTTTAGAGTGGTTTTGGTTTTAAGCTAATTAATTATACTAAACTAAATAAACAATTTACAATGAAGTGTATTCACTCTGGGTGCACTACTCCTTGCTAGCTATCCATTCTACCTATTGCTTTGTCATACTTGAGATGTAATGTGTAAGTATTTCCTAATTCATGAACGGATTACATGAACCCTCCGTCTATGTAATATTCCGCTAGGGCAACGTGTAAGTAAGGTAGTATGAAGACTATTACAAGGCCCCTAAGAGTATATTACATGAAATTGAAATATCTTAAGAGGGATCAAACATATAAGGGGTAAGGTAGTATGAAGACTGTTACCCATGATATCCTTTCTACACAATCACGTTTCCCTAGACATATCAACAACGATACAGACAAAAGCTAGTTTTATAGAGCCTAACATACACATCCATCAACAAGAAGCAATAGGAAACAAGAATTATAAACTATAATCAATTAGACTCATTGAAGATCGTCACAAATTCAAACCAAGATCTAATCAATTAATGACAAGGCTCATGCATTCCTAAATAAATACTAGATGAATTAGCCAAGCATACTCAAGCAAGAGAAATCATAATCAACAAAAGGAATTGAAGACATGAATTAAGATAGAGATTATAATCAAACATTAGACAAGAAAGTTTTATGATTGAATTAGGTCTCTAAGTGTGCTGGAAAATCACCTTCCCAATACTTACGTTGACCCCTAGGGTTTGAGGTCTTGATTAAAAAACGTAGTGAAGTTATGAGGTTATATTATAGGCAAACCCTTATGTTAGTTCTCGTCACGACGGTGTGGCCAGAATCGAACACCATCACCAGAGTCCCACGACACCGGTCCAGAATATAAGACACTTGGACACCGTCATGTTTAACATATGAACAAACAAAAGCGTCGTTGAAAGTCACAACACCGTCGCCATCCACTGTTTGGTTATTTTCTTATAGATTTGTTATAGAGTTGGAATCTTGTGCGTTTCTTCTCCAAATGAGCCCAAGTCACGTGTATTTCCTCCAAATGCCTTCCAATTGCATGAATACTGATAAAGGAAACGATTAAGTCCTATTTTGGGCATAAATGTACGATTTATGGATATTGGGGGTATTTAACCTACTCTTTAAAAGCAGTTTACGACACAACCTTCTAGACCTTGTAATTAAAAGCACGAAAAGTATATACTAGCACCTCACATAAGTGTTTGGGATTCTCTCTTTCTCTCGGGTGTATAATAAATTATAACAACTATGGGAAACAGAAAATTAACACTCATTACCTGTCATAGCATATAAATTACCATAGGCTTGGTAAATGATCAAACCTCCACCGCTAGGCGCAAGTATTAATCATTACTATCAAAGAGGTCTTTTAAAGGGTTGTGGGGTGTAGGTATAAGATAACATTAATGGAAACGGAAACGGATGGGATATATTTAGGGAGTGACTTTTGGGTAAATTTGGGATGAAAGGGGTAGCTAATTATTTATACGAATACACGCTGGTTTGGTTGCTAAGCCAAAGACTCGGACAAGATATACAAACTCTACAAAACTCTACATCAATCTCTTTATTTTTCTTTTCTTGACTCTATGATAAACATAAACATAAGCAAATGGCAGCCCGTACATTTTTTCACTCTTTTTTTTATATATAATGTTTTTTGTATTTTTTTTATTTTTCATATTTTTTTCGTACACTTTTGCCCTGCCATTGCTTAAACATATAATACATCATGGGGGTTTATAGATACACCCCTACACTTGAACTTTTACATACTCGATAATTACAATCTAACTAATGACCCGAATTGAGTTGGATCAAAATAACATGGAGATTATTTGACAAACATATGGGGGTATTGACTTAACTTTTCTTCCCCATTCTTTCGTAAAATTGATACTACCATGAATCCCAATCGTCCCAAAACTGTATTTACAAGGATAAGGACTTAGCAACCGTGTACTCAATAATTAACTTGGGTTAAAACAATAATGTACTGAAAGCGAGTACATACAAGGTAGGCTAAGGCGATTTGGGTGTAACAATTGGTTCAAGGGTAACAATGCTCTTCATTAATAGTCTGGCTTAACTAGAAAATTACGAGAACCGTGAAAAGGATAGGCTCAGAGGGTTGTACTAGGGGTATCCTACACTAAAAATAAGTGCATGGCAAGGGTGTGGGATAGTTATATGATCAAGGTGACCATCATAACAATTACAGGTTTAAAACATGGGTTAATCCTAGTGCCTCTTTTCTAGCAAATCCTAATACTCACTATGCGGTCTCAGGATGCATCACAAAAACAAGTTCTAGAATTTAATATACTACCGGTACACTCATATAATTTAATACCGATACCAATGCTCCAGAAAAGGCGACAAAGACCATACGTACACATCTGTAATGACAAAATAGACACATACGACTGCATTCGAACCTTAACTCGAGAAAGCTAAAGGTATAAATTATGTTGGGTATCAAAAATAGATACCCGAATTCTTATAGATTTAAAGGAGAACCTCACATTTTTGGGGTGGAATTTTGAGGGATTTTGTGCTAGTCATATACATTCCTATCCATGAGACGCTATTAATACTTGGTTTTCGTCGATATGATAATTTTTTTATAAATGGTTAAAAAAATTACCTTTTTATCATTGGTTTCGATATATTAATATGCATTAAGAACAAGCAAATGGAAAATAAAGGAATAGTTTCTAAGGCTTATTCCCCCTACACTTAAGTTGAACATTGTCCCCAATGTTCTATAGAAGTACCCATAAAAACGAATAAAGGAAAAAGAAAACAAGTAAAAGAAACTAGTACTCCCCTGGTTTGCTTAATAATGGAGAAGAAACATGCGATAACTGGTTAAATCGTCCTCTAAGAATCATCCAATGAAACTTCTTAAGAACTTCCAAGCTTCTTCTTATCAAATATAACATGTAATCAAAGACAAAGACAACTACACCAAGCATAATCGGCGTGATAGATATATACAACGAGAGTTTAGGGTTTGACTCTATGAAAGCTGTAAAGATTGGATGAGAGTAATGATGTAATCATAGGTTTATGCAGGTTTACAAAAGAATTACAAATTTTAAATGTTATGCAAACTATTTTTTGAAAATACTTGAAATTTTTTGAATTTTGCTGTAGCTGGGCTCACGACGTCGTCAGGATAAATCCTGATGCCGTCTCCAGCCTCTGAGAAAATTTTCTTTTTGTTTTCTTTGAAAGACTTCCTGCACGCGATTATATAAGTTATTTCCTGTATGAATTACTGCATGAAACCTGAGATTAGTCAATACAATCATATGACTCGAAACCGACGCCAATTAATCTAAACAATTTATTTAATATGTTTGAATTGGTTCTTAAAAACCGGATATTTTCCCCACACTTATTTTATTGCAAAATACCTTTGATTGCAATTAAGATGAGGTTAAAGACAAAACAAAGCATGATCACAAATAATTCAATCATATAAAAACAAATGAAATAGAATTAAAACACACAAGATCCTAAAATGCATGAAATTAAAATATTAGGGTTGATGAGACGTGCTTGGGTTGCCTCCCAAGAAGCGCTTGTTTTTGTTCGAGTCACGAGCCTGACTCTACCCTTATTTAACAGATAAAGGGGAGGGTTCCCCTACACTTGAGTTCAAGTGCGGGTGATAGTAACGGTACACACCATTGTTGTGAGAAGGGGTCACATGCTGAAAAATTGGTTGTTGAATAATATGCTCCAAATGGTGTGTTTCTTTTATCCTAACATTCTCTACTTCTTTTGGCCTAACGGGTGAATTAAGTCCTCTTCCTAGAAAAGAAACTTCCTTAGATTCTAATCCTCAATCATTTTCTATCATCTCCATGTGCAAAAAACAAACACCTAAGGATCTACTATTTCCTAATAAATCCGGTTTAAATCCATAATGTTTCTTAGGGTCATCTAGACATGGGTGATAATAGCAATACACATCCCTAGGGTAGAAAGACGTCACGTGAGATGAAGGCGGTGTATGAATGGTTAAGTGATCAACTACCTTCTTCCTAAAACTATCCGGACTATTGGGTTTGATGGGTGGTTCGGGGCCTCTTTCTTCTCCTAGACTTATATCTAAGGATGGACAATTAAATAAAGGCTTTGGTTGAGGCTCCAGTTTATCAAAATTAGGAATTTCCCTAGAACTAAGAGGAATGTCATGATTACAAGTATTCAAGCCTAAAGCCTCTAGTGATGTTTCTTCTAAAGGTTCTACCTCAATCGGGATTCCTATAATATTTTCTACTTCATCCGGGTTAGTCACGAGCGGTGTGTTTTCCTCAAATGATGGGAGGACTTGTGGGTTGGGACTTTCAGCTATGGATAGTTGTGCACTCCCTTTGTTCTTCTCGCGTTCTCGGCAGTTAGTGTTTTTGGTGGTTTGCCTTCTCCTTTTGGGCATCCTTCTCTAGGCTCGTTGTTATGGGGGTGGTTACTTTGTAGATTGTGATGTGTTGATTGAACGTGGATTTGGGGTGTTGAGATTTGGGGTCTTCTATTGGGTAGGAACGAGTTTAGCAGACCAAACTAATGAGGTAGTGTTAAACATTCAAGTTTTGGGTTCTTAAACTCGTGCGCTAGGAAGTGCTCCAGCTATTCGATCAGTGAGGGCCTTCAATACCGTGTCAAATTTTGTTGGTCATCTCGCTTTGTTGTTGTTTGAAATCGGCTTCAAACTTTGACAATCTAGCGTCTTGATGCATGAATGTTTGGACACCAATCCTTCAAGATTTGATTGATTGTTAAAACTTTGAGGATTGTTGTTGAAGGAACGGTTCAGGATTGAACGTTGGGTTTTTAGAACCGGTTAGGTGGGTTTGAAAAATTATTTTGGGAATTTTAGGGTTGTCTCCACCTAAGGTTTGGGTGACTTTTCCATGACAGGTTGTAGGTGTCACCAAGATTATTTTGCTCAGGTTTGAAAGGATTACATTTACTCCCGCTTCGTTCGAATACGCGAGGATGCATATTCAACAAAAGCTTGCTCAGGATTTTCCATACAGTACTGAGTGTCGTGGGAACCACTAAAGATCTCACATGAAGAAGTGATCTTGTTCACTTGAGTAGGTTTCATAGGAGCAATGTAGGCTTCCATCAAGCATTAGACTTGATGTTCGAGTTTGATGAGGTGGTGATCGGATATACTCGGGACATCTTGAGGCAAAGAGATTGCCTTGACCGGCTTAGCGAAATCCCTTGGGTCGTTCTAACTTTCGTTGTCATAGAGGGCGAGGTCCTTTAATAGTGCCTAGGATTCTTTGTCCTTTTTGTCATCGAAGTTACACCAGACGATTTGGTCAATTCGTTCGTCAATGTGGAGGGAGTGACATGGTCATAAAAGATTTGGACTTAAAGCCAATGGTCGATGCCATGATGAGAGACTTTTTGGAGTAAGTCTATGAAACGAGTCCATGCTTCTGAGATAGATTCTCCTTGATGTTGTTGGAACATCAGGATATCATTGTGGAGTTTTGCGGTCCTTCCCGGTAGAAAGAATTGAGCAAGGAAACGAGTAGTAAGATCCTCCCATGTGGTGATGGATCTATGATTGAAGACGTCAAGCAATTGCTAGCTCTTGATCTGCGAAAGGAAAATTGAAATGAACGCCATGGCGCGTTCTTTTCCCTATTTGCACCATCTAGGTCAAGTGAGTCCACAAGTTTTAAGAAATCCTTGAGGTGTTGGTTTGGATCCTCGGACTAAAGTCCATGGAATGAGCATCCGTTTTGCACCAACAGGATGGTGTCGGATAGAAGAGGTACCATATTGTTCCCTTCGGGGAGTTCAATGGTGTTCTTGTAGCCCTCGTGGCTAGGTTTGGAGTAATCTTTGAGAGTACGGATAGGATTCGCGTCTCCCATGCATGATGGTGAACAAAAGAGTTACAAACAAAAGGCACAAAGAAAGGATAGACTACAAGAAAGCTAATATACTGAAAATAAAATCTCACTTGAAAGGATTTAAGCGAGTAGAACTAAGCTAAACTAAGTTTGGAACCAAACTATTCCCTGACAGTGGCGCCAAAAACTTGATGTGGGGTCTCGTAAGACTTCAACAAGAAGTTTTACAACTCCCTAGGCAGTGTACCTAATCGTTGCAGTGTAGTATATGCAAGACTCAGGGGTTGTTATCGTTCTCTAGGGGAATAGGTTGGGAAGGCTCGAATAGGGCTTAGCCGAGATCTACGAGATTGAAAGGAGATTATTTTGTATTTTTATATTTTATAGAAAGCAAGTAAATTCAGTGGTTTGAGAGGTTGGTTGATTAACTTATTAATTAAACTAAATATAATCTATACTACTGGTGATAACTTTATGATAAGATAATGTATTTACTTAATCATGCATTAATCATTAGATTGCTTCTCCTGATCCTGTTGCCTTGTCACACTCGTGATGATCTGTGTAAGTATTTCCTAAGTCATGAACGAATTACATGAACCCGCCGTCTATTTAATATTCCGTTAAGGCAACGCACACGTAAGGTAGTATGAAGACTGTTACTGATGGTATCCTTTCTACACACTCGCGTTTCCCTAGACGTCTATGCCAATTTAATATCCTATGGCTAGTTTTCTAAAGCCTAACGCGCACATTCATCACAAGAAGAAATAATAAAAGGATCTATAATCCAACTTTTATGTAATCATAAGAAAATACAAAAGAGGGGTTTAGCCTAATATGTTATAAAGGAAGCAAGAACATAGATCAATCAAATAACACATAGACATATTGAATGATTAAAGATAAATAATCTTACTTGATTAAAACATGGATTAAGGTCAGTTACAATAGGGGTTTTAAGCCCTAAAGACAGCCTAAAAGCTGACAAAGTACTTAGGGTTCGGCTCCCAAAGGTTATACAAAGTTACACACCTAAAACCCTAAATTCGGTTTTGTATATATAGAGAAATCGTCGCGACGATGTCAAGTTATGGTCGCGACGCCGTCACAAGATAGAATCTTCTAGGTCTAGTTTGAGTCGGTTACGTCCTGACGCCGTCACTAGAAAGATTGCGACGGCGTTGCTTTATGCCTGCGACGTCGTCACCACGCACTGTTTGCACAATTCTTCAAGAGGTTTGGTAGGTTCGTAGTTTTGTCTGTTTCTTCTCCAAATGAGCCCAAGTCACGTGTATTTCCTCCAAATTCCATCCAAGTGCTAAAAACCCGAAAACAAACGATTAAGCACATAATCTGGGCATATTTGCATGATTTAAGGGGTTAAATGACCCTGAAATAGTGTATAAAATGACACCTCATCAATAGAATACATAATTAACAAAGGATCAAGAACGTGTACCTTTTAGCAATTAACATAAGCATCGTCTTGAATATACACATGTGTTGTAACACCCCCAAAATGGGTCGTAGAGGAATAATGTCCGGGAGCGTTACTTCATAATACAATAGCACAAGTTATGAGAGAACGACCTCTAAATGAGTCGTTTGAAAAGTAATCTCGTTGATTTAATTGAAATTGAACTTGTTATAACATGTCCCCAAGTTGCATCAAAATGAAAGACTGAAAATAATACAACAGGATTTGATTGTTTGAATGTATGTAGAAATCCATGAATGTAATCTTTGTAAAATTTGGACTCCAATGCACATCAGATATGTCAAGCATCCTATTCACCTAAGAAATACATGCTTAAAAGTGTCAACATAAAGTTGATGAGTTCATAGATTTATGTAAATGTAAATGTAGGACCAAAAGAGTTATATGTCTATGCTTCACCACATTATCATGATAAGTAATTACAATTAGTGACGATCAAAAAGTATGTGCGGACTACAAGAATTAAAATGTTATGATATTGTAACAATCATACAAAATCACAAAATTGTAATTACGACTGCACAAGCTCATGTTACATGAAGTCTCTAACAATGTATGTAATTTTAATACACAAAAATGTCCCACTGTAGATGTCAACCAGTCCGTAACTCCAATGTTTCCAATTGGTATACGTTCGTTAGTTCGGTCCACAAATATAGTGAGAGCTACTCACCCCCGAACGGAGATGTCTAATCCCAAATAGACTATTAATAAACACACGCTTTTACACGAGTAATTATCAAGTTCCTGGATAATGGCATTGTCGGTTATTACTACTTAGGCACGCTACGTAGTTATTGTAAACATTGAAAAGTTATTGTACTTGTGTATCTTTTTGTAAAATAAGCAATGTTCTCAGCATCAAGATTTCGTAAATGAGGTTTGAATCAATCATTGTAAATAAATTTGTAACAAGTTACGAAAAATAAAGTATGCTGAACGAGTTTTGTAATACGCTATAAGAAAGTAGCTAACAATTTGTAAATGAGCAAGTAAACAAGTTCGTTAAATATGTATGTAAACGAGTATGTAAATGAGCTCATGAAAACAGATTGTATAACGAGTATGTAAATGAGTTTATGAAAAGAGTTAGTATGTAAACGGAGTTGTTAAAATGAGAAAGTAAACATGTTTGTAAATAAAAAAAAAAAAAAATATCGGTAAACGAATTATAAAACAAGTATGTAAACGAGTTGTAAATGAGCATGTAAACGAGTATGTAAACAAGTTTTGTAAACGTTACATGTAAAAACGAGATTGTAAAATAACGCATGTTTTCTCCCCCAAATGCGTTAATAAGAAGTCAAATAGGGGCCCATGAAACTCAACTCAAGTGAATGTATGATTATTGCAAAATCAATAGAGTAAAAATGACCGAATGATCAGAATGCAAACCTATTATTTATAGGTTTATAAAGAATAATGCATTAAAATACAATACACAATGTAATTTATATAGTTATATCACCTCTAATATTTGTGTTTAAACTGTAATTTAAATCAAAATAGTATTACGTTAAGTTTCCTTTCTTTATTATTTTTGCAACGACAATATATGAATATATAAATATATATATCATATACTATATATATATTTATGTGTGTGTGTGTTTTTTGTGTGTGTGTGACGTGTGTGTGTGTGTGTGTGTGTGTTTGTGTGTTTAGTTAATTCATAAAATATTATGTTATTAGGTTTTAAACCACGTATAAAATATTATATAAGTGTGCTATAATATTTCCTAACGGTTTTTACGTTGGAACGGAACCGGAAAATGTTGAAAATATAAATTGTACTATTATGTCAAGGGAAAAATAGTGCATAAATTTTATATAATAAGTTGTCTGGTTTTAGTGACGTTTTACATACTCTTAATACACTTTAGGCTTAGATATTCATAGTAATTAAAGTAAAACATTATTCCGAGTAAACCTTGTAGTGTTATACTTAATCTGATTTCGGACACGAAAGCCTGTTGAAAAATGTATTTCAAAAATTGATCAGAATGTGTAATTTTTATAAAAACAGTTTTTATATATATATTTACCGGTATCTTGTAAATCCATATCTTTCTCGTTTTAAGTCCGGTTTTCGAGTTCTCTATATCCGGAATCGTCTCTTGAGACGTACTATCATATATTAAAGTTATGAATTGAATAGAAATTCATGCCTAAGACCAGTAGGGTCTGCTACCCAAATATATATACAACTTTTTATTTGGGTTTTATTACATGGTTTAATTACTACAAGGCCACTAGATTTAACAATACAATCATTTTTTTATATTAAAGTCACTAAATTATAGTCATATATTTTCTTCCATTTCAAAGTAAAAATACAAGAACATAAAAATAAACATTACTTTATTATAAGCTAATTTACAACATCGAGAATCCATAATTAGGGATAGTAAAATTTTATCCTTTATATGTTTAATATATCAAAATGAGTATTTTCTTGCATTCTACACACATTTGTAACACATTTTTCACCATGAATATATAGTTTGCTTGATTTCTGTATAAACCTTGGTTTCTTTGTACATTTTATAAAAATAATATAAACTTGAGGGTGATGGTAACTAAATTATCCAAGATGTAAATTAAACATGTAAATGAAATTGAAAAGTGTAGGGTTTTATGAATAACACTTGATGTGATTGAAAAGATGTGAACACAAATTTTTAAACTATGCAAAACTTATGTTTGTTATCTAACCTAAACCATTGATTTCCTTGTAAATACGTGCTTTTAAAAATCAAAACCAACTTGTTCTATATTTTGTGGTGAGGGCCGGACAAGAGAGTGAGAGAAAGAGATGTCAATAAACCCGTAAATTTTTTCCGATAATATTTTAGCATTTTCGATTAGTATTTAAAATTTTAATAAAGTTCCGTTAATGTTTTTACGTTTAACCGGGAAGTTATCATGTTATTATCTGAGAACCGTAACTGGAAGTAATCCGTATTGCTAAATATCGTAGTCTTTCAACTGTTGTCGCATATTTACGTTTCGTGCGAATATTTAAAATTTTAGGATTTAATTACGTAAGTAACATCGATTTTGAATTTTACGTATGTCGTAAACGTAGACTTATTAATATCTAACATTGGAAAATATCTAACTTAGGATTCCATGCATAAAAGATCACTAGCAAAATTGGTCCCAAACCCCCTCTCCTCCTATAATGGTGTTCGTCCGCCCCCTAAGGACACACCAAAATTCTTGGACTCCTTTATTCTTGCTAAGATGTTCCCCAATACCTTAGATGATTCAAATTAAAGGAACATCCATCCTTATTATCTCCTCATTCACCATAAAATAAACACACACACTCCTCTTCTCTTCTCTTTGTTTGACGCCACCCAACACACACACACACTCTTTATTTTTTTAATCTTTTGATCAAGAACCTTTGAAGACTTATTGTTGGTTTGATCGTTAGTGTTATTCGGGTAATCTTTAAACAACGTTTGGGTTATGTTTGTCATCAAATCATCTTCTAATCCTTCATTTCTTGTAAGTCATTCAAACTTCATAAATCTTGTACTTTTATGTTCATCTTAATGCATATAAACTAGTTGTACAAACAGATTGGGTTATGTTTGTCATCAAATCATCTTCTAATCCTTCATTTCTTGTAAGTCATTCAAACTTCATAAATCTTGTACTTTTATGTTCATCTTAATGCATATAAACTAGTTGTACAAACAGATTGGGTTATGTTTGTCATCAAATCATCTTCTAATCCTTCATTTCTTGTAAGTCATTCAAACTTCATAAATCTTGTACTTTTATGTTCATCTTAATGCATATAAACTAGTTGTACAAACAGATTGGGTTATGTTTGTCATCAAATCATCTTCTAATCCTTCATTTCTTGTAAGTCATTCAAACTTCATAAATCTTGTACTTTTATGTTCATCTTAATGCATATAAACTAGTTGTACAAACGGATTATAAAAGTTTAGATTTTTAATCTACGTAAACCTAAAAAGGGTTATATTTTGGTTCGACCTACATAAAAAGGAAGACAAGGAAACCATAGTTTTGTGATTGTGGTTATTTTTATGTAATAAAAGTATATACTTATAGCTTATTTGATGGTTCGGCTTATAAATAAGCCACGAATGGCTTATTTGAGCTTAATGGGCTTATTATTTTGGTTCGGCCCAAAAAGGGGAAAAGAAAGGATGAATGGTTTAGCTTATTTTGTTTTGGCTCATAATTGGTTGGCTTATTTTTAGCTTATTTTGAAAGGGGGAAGAGTTAAGCTTATTTGGCTTAACAAATAAGCTCAAATAATGCTTAACGGGCTTTTTAGCCACGTCCCATAACAAAAGCCCAAGACCATGAGCTTAATCAAAAATCCTAAGGTTCAGTTTATTTGTCTTGGCTTATTGAGGGCTTATGATAGCTTATTGATGAACCAAGAACTTATTTGATATCTTTTTAGCTTATCGGGCTTAACTAATAGGCCCAAGATGGTTAACAAAGGTTTTGGCCCAACAAGAAGTCTTAACCGTGGCTTATTAGCCCACGGATGGCTTATTAGGTATGGACTTAGCTTATTGGAAACTTGTTGATAGCTTATTAATAAGTCTCGTGTTTATGTGTTTAACGAATTACTTATCAGACTAAATGGATAAGTTTAAATTCTTATTTTATACTTAACGGGCCACGACCCAATATGAGACAACACACCACGACACATGTCCACGGTGTAGCTTATTGGATAATCTTATGTATAGCTTATTTGATATTGTATGAATTTAAATACTAAACGTTTACTTATTTTGAACGTTAAACGTTACGGATCATCTAACTAGGCTTATTGGGCCTAAAAGCCTAATAAGGATTTTAAGGACTTTTCGGATTAGCTAATAATGGGATTTAATAATATAGAGTTTGTAAATCGTGAAATGTGAATTGAAAGTGATTTTTATTAAAGTCTACGACTTTGGAAAACGTGTAAACACGAACGGGTCATGCCGAAATTTTTATAAAATCTTAACACTTAGAAAATATTTGGAAAAACGTTTATGTAAGAACATTTTGACCAATTTATAAGGGAATAGGTAAGAAGCCGAACAATATATATATATATATATATAAAATGAGGTTCTTGTGAGATAGTTGTTAAAGTGAGATAGTGTAGGAAGCTAATCATGAATAACAAATTGGGTTCCATATAAAATATAATGCTTCAAGTTATGTGTATCGAACTAAAAATAACAAACTGGGTTCCATATAAAATATAAAATGAGCATCTCGTTAATATTATATACTAAATATTACTATGTACTTTATTAGTCAAACGTTACAACCACGATACGATCACTGACGTCTATTTTTGAAAACATTTAAACGGAAATGTTTTAGTAAACACATATGCATTATTCGTATTTCTCTATCATTCCGATTCTAAACTGAAGCCTATACTTCTTAGGTAGTGTTCGTATACCGTCGTTCGTTACCGTGTGATTATTCTTCTAGTTTCTCACTACTTCACTTCACCAACTCAAGGTGAGTTTATAGCCCCACTTTTACTCGTTTTGATTAAATGTTTTATAAACTTTGGGGTGAGAAACATTGCTTGTTTTGAAAACCGGACACAAGTACTTTACGTGATACTTTCCCTTGTTTACGTGTTGCCTAAGTAGCGTTAGACCACTATTTGCTGGTAATATCATGAACCGTTAATTACCTTTAACCGACTGCTGGTTAAGTAAGCGCGAGTGAGTAAATAGATCTATTGGGACTAATAATCCCCATCCGGGTTTGGTAATTCTTACTGGTCGGGTACGCCTGATGTACATGCCAACGAATTTATTATCATGACAAAAACTATTTTGGGTGTTCTTTGGTCAGAACACCTACCAGGTCTATTTAGATGGAAATGTACATAGCTTACCTTCCCATTAGCTCGGTTCATGACTTAGTGCAACGTAAATACTTTTCTTTTGTAAACTTGTATCTGTTATAACTGTCACATATGTGTTGAAATCTTGTGGTCCGCTATATCAACGTTTGAAACTAGACCTATGAATTCACTCAACAATTATGTTGACGTTTTAAGCATGTTTTTCTTAGGTGCTTAGTTGGTCTTATCATGACGTGCTGCTGGAAGTCTTTGTGCTATGTGACTTCAACCATTTTCAAGACTATCATATTTGTTACTCGTTGCCCTTTTTATTAAAAACTTAAATACTGCTTTCGCTATCTTTAATTAATGCTTCCGCTATGTTATTAACGTTGAAATGGTTTGTAAAATTTTATTATCTTAAACTTATGCAACGAGTGATGTTTTTTCTAAAACGTACCCCTTAGAGGTCGTTTTCTATGCTTTGTACTTGAGATATGCATAACGTCACGCCCCCGGACAAGTTTTCCGTCCAGGCCCAGTTTGGGGGTGTGACACTTAAGTAGAAAATAAGTGAGATATGGCCTCATAAAGTCGGAAGTAAAACTGCTCACAGATCATGTTTGGTTTTGTGCACTTTTAATACTTGAAAACTTAACTTGCAAATTACATTTAACACTTGATAAACCTTAGACACAAGTATATAAGGGTGATAAAAAGTTTATAAAACTCACATGCATGTAAATCACTTCATATTGTAAACCTAAAGCGCCTTATTATTAAATTAGGTCGCGGTTAGGACTTGTGCTTCTTTGAACTTGCGTTTGTTTTCCGATTGTACTACTTTGCTTGACTTGAGTTTCATAGCCCCACTTTTACATGATTTATACTTGTTTTGAAACACTGAGGGGGAGATACATTGCTTGCTTTACATATGAACACAAGTGCATTTAAACTATTATAGATTAGCCTAAGTGCCCGTTACCCACTTATGCTCACTATCATGAACCGCTAATTACTTCGTGTAAGCGCGAATGATGTAACTAGATCTATTAGGATTGACCTCCCAGTCCGGGTAAGTAGCGCTTACTTGACCGATCGTACAGGGCCAACGGACGTATACCATTTGGGAAACTCTTGGTGGGCTTGGGTTCGACACCTACCGGGCAACAACACGCAACAACGTGAAACTTTAGTCTGAGCTTCGGAGTCATGAGCTTAGTGCAATCATAATTACTTTTTCTAGGACATTGTATATGTTATAATGGTCATACTCGGAAATCTTGTGGTCCACACTTATATTTACTTAAACCTATGAACTCACCAACATTATTATTGACATTTTAAGCATGTATTTCTCAGGTCCATAACTAGCATGTTGCATGGCTAGCTCTTGAAGTCGCATGTTTAAGTCACCATAGCGGTTGCGTCACATGAAGATTTCTTGCATAAATCCATTCGTTGATTGTACCAAAACTTATTATTTCTTTTAATGTGAAACTTTAAGGAATTGTCATGTTTGAACAACTTATTGATTTTAATGAATCAACAATTTACTTTTTAAAATGACTCATATAGATGTCGTTTTTTATATCTTGTGTTCATATGCTATGAAGTCACGACCCCCTATTACCTTTCCACTATGATATTTTGGGGGTGTGGCAGAGACTCCTTAGCCGAGAAAACTCCGTATGTACCCATCGTCCACATACAAATGTCTTCTGCGTTATTAATATCTGCTTTGGAATTGCCTCAAGAACTTAGTCGAGTACACAATGTGTTTCACGTTTGTAACCTAAAGAAGTGTTTGTCCGATAACACCCTCGTTATACCCCTGGAGGAAATCCAACTCGACGATAAACTCAACTTCGTTGAAGAACCCGTAGAAATTATGGACCGCGAGATCAAGAAACTTAAACGGAACCGTATACCTACCATTAAAGTTCGTTGGAACGCACGCAGAGGCCCAGAGTACACTTGGGAACGCGAAGACCAATTCAGGGAGAAATACCCTCACCTATTCACTAACCCACGATCTACCACGACGTCTTGATTTTGGGACGAAATTGCATAACATGGGGCGGATGTAACACCTCGGAAAAATTTAGAACTTCTTGTTGTTTTATGTAGAAGTATGTATCGCAAACAATTGCTAATTGACGTTACTTTTCCAATAAGAGTTATTTTTCGAACGACATACAAATTTTTTACGCTATTCAAGAGATATAATAACGCGTGTAAACCGTCGTTTTGCTTACGGATCACAAAGGGACACTTTGGAAAACGCGTAACAATAAAAAAATCATATTTTATTTTTACGCCGTGCGAAACGAAGTCACACGACTATATCATTTTGTACGCCCGACCATACCTCAATAAATAAAACTATGAATGGATCAATAATTATATAGCACTAAATAAACAATATATATATATATTGATATTTCATCACCTCAAAGCTTTAATATACAAATGTATATCTAAGTCAATCAGCAGAAGAAAGATTCAAAACATACGAGCTAACACCATCATTTCAATTCTTACACACAATACCCTACACCTTATGTCTTTTCAAAACCTTCACATGCCCATATTCCTACTCCTGCAAACTTCATTTCACAAATAGAAATATTCACTATTGACAGGTAAACTATTCAACTATGCTCAATAGTAAATGAATAATAATTTTTCATTTGAAACTTTGAAAACTCTCAGTGAATGCACCAAATGGTAGTATAAATAGGCATTTATCCTCTTCACTTCTAGTAGCACCCTCTCAATAGCAAAACAAGTAGTATTTGAGCTCGACCCGAGTAGAGTTTTCGTTGGGTTCAAGGAGGAAAAAGGGGACGCCGGGTTTGTAAAAGGGTAGAGGCGAGGAAGTTCGAGTTTCTCTCATCACCACCATCTTTCCTCATCATCTATCGAGCTTGGAC
Source organism: Tanacetum coccineum (assembly GCA_026074375.1). NCBI lineage: Eukaryota > Viridiplantae > Streptophyta > Magnoliopsida > Asterales > Asteraceae > Tanacetum > Tanacetum coccineum. The sequence goes on from BQNB010040626.1 coordinate 22,567, forward strand.
CTCGGTGAGTCATTTTCTAATTTAGCCATGACATTTAACCCATCTTGCGACCACAATCCAAGCCGCACCAACCTTGGCAAGCCGGCCAAAGGCCTCGGCCTTGCATAGTCTATACACGACACATATAATGCATGCATGATTAGTGTGCACGCACGCATGCAAAAACCAAGACGCACCACACATAAAATAACAACTATAATATGATTTGTAAACCACACATTCCGCGTATAAAACAAATAACGAGATAAGAAGTCTTGTAAAAACTTTAAACATGCTGTGACCAAATGTTTGGACTCGTTAGGGGTTAACAAACCCTAGGGTTTTCGCATGAAATATGAGGAAACCCTCATATGGAACCCTCGACGTGCAACACGGACTAGACCACGAAACCCAAAGCAAACCACAGCCGCGTCTTGCTCGCTGTGGGTGCGACACAGACGCTGTAAGAACGAGCACACCTTGCTTGTTGTTTCGAACCAAGGCCCCACTTGTACCACATACTAGTAAGCGAATCATGGCAAGTTAATACTTGCTGTTGCGGCTGCGTTTCTGCATGAAACAAGAGGTCACCTTGTACCTCGAGAATTAGCCTCCTAGTTGCTAGCCACACGAGTCATAATCATATGCGAAATATACATAGAAAACTGATACATGCATGTTGTTGCGTCGGTTGGGTAACAAAAGATAAGAGACCGAAAACAGTGAGTATAACACTCACTGTTGTTGCGTCGTTGGGCAGCGAAAAGAAAAGGGAAAAGGAACATGTGATATTATATACATATGGGGTAGAAGGTGACACAAAACCAAGTGGGTATAACCCACTGTTACTCGACCCAAACTCAGAAAAAGGAAGGGGAGTGGGTAGCCATGTGGGAATTGCATTATTGAATTATTACTTGTAATATTTACTTGAAAATTTTGACACAAAGAAATATAGGAACGTACGTGTTTTCGAGTCATTGATTCATCGCTTGTCGAGACTCAAACGAAAGGGGCAAACTCGTTAACGAAACCGGGAATATTTAAAAGTTAGAAAACTATAAAAACAACGATTTTCGGCGAAATAAAAATAGTAACGACGAAATTAATTTATAAACGTATAAATGAGCTAAACGCGGTGAATATAAATTCTTTGATGCTAAAAATATTTAGAAGTTTATTCGGGTTTTTTTTAAAGGTGAAAAATTATAAAAGTAAAAGGATATAAAATATAAAAAGTTATATATATTATTATTTGGAAAGTCAAGGGATTAAAAGCGTATTTTTCTGATAAGAAATTTAATCGAGCTGAGCGAACCATGATATATAAATCTGAAAATTACAACAAATTAATTAATGACTGCGATATAAATAAATAAGCGCGATAAGAAAAATATATATAAACTTAGTAACTCACAAATAATGTTTATATTTTCTTTAGATATAAATCACATGGACTTGTAAATATACGTTACGACACGTAATAGTATAAATTCCTGTATAGATACTTATAGATGTAAAGTCGTCCCTAGAGCCAACGGTTTAATCAACACTTTGAAAACGTAAAACGTTAACACATAAACGACAATACCCTTTTTGACCCATTTGCGTAAGCCATTTCATTAAGTACTTTTAGAATGTAAACTCAGACTTGTCAAGAATAATAAGGTGTTGACTGAGTCACTTTTGACGTGCATTGAACCATTATCAGTTTTCAGGCGATTAACTGTCAAGGTGAGTTTTCATAGCCCCTACTCTACTGTTTTAAATCATCTTTTAGGGTGAGGACATTGCTTATTTCAAACGTGTGAATACAAGTACAATTACTCATTACTGATTGGTCTAAGTCCCGAATTAACCCAAGTTGCTATCTGCCCGATTTATCATGAACCGTTAATTCTTGTAAGCGCGAATGTTATGGATAGATCTATCGGGAGTGACATCCCTGTTTGTCTTGGACTGACATTAGTCAAGCAAACACAGTTTCATTTAGTCAGACTACGGTGCCTGTGTAGACATCCGCAAGGCATTCATTCATTTGTTGGTATATGTTACGCTTCGGTGTCATGAGCTTAGACAATAGTAATGCAATTTATATGACTTTGTATCTGTTATATTGTCATATGTGGATGAAATCTTGTGATTCACAAACACTACATTTCTGCTTAAACAAACCAATGAACTCACCAACTTTATGTTGACACTTTAGCAATGTTTTTCTTAGGTATTAAGAATAAAGATGCTATGTGAAGTCTCCAGCATTGCGTCACTTTTCCTTTATATGCAAGATCACTTATAACTATTAAAACAATGTCGTATTGTCCTATTTATGCTCCACTGAATGTTAAACAATTTATTATTTCCTAATTCAAGTGATCTGTTTTCTTAAACGACTCATATAGAGGTCTTATGTATTAGCTTAAAAGTTTAAGAAATCATGAAGCACCCGCCCATAAACGACCATTATACTCTGATATTTTGGGGGTGTGACAGATTGGTATCAGAGCTCTGTGTTATAGAGAACTAGGTTGCATTAGGTAGCACTAGACTATAACTACTTATCTGCCTAACATGCTTATTATGCTTCTATTGTCTGTCATTGCTGGTTTCTCAATATGGGGTACATAGGAATCAACAATCAAGGGAGTAAATATATATTAAAATGGATAACATTGAAATAACATATATAAGATCATATACTTAATATGGGTTTACATGTATATTAAACATGCATAACTATGCTATATGAAATATATTCTATATCCTTATTTCCTAAAATTCTTGTCTCAGCGACATGTCCCGAACTCAATGAATTGAGACACACCGATAAACACTACACTGGTATACTCCCAGACAACCCTGACACACTCCTCAGGTTTTTGTGGGGGGGGTATCAAGGAGGACGTCCTACTCTCGGATTACTTATTTTGCCATCCGTACCATCATTTTCCCCAACTATTAGACGTACCGCTCGTATATCTGTTTTGCCCCTTGAGCCAAATCTTGCTGAACGTGCCAGAATTTATGCTATTAACCTTGATGATTATCAACTTGATCCTGTTACTCCACCACCCTCACCTTCATCCCCCATTCTGAAGGCGGCCTTACCAGTCGGTGATGTGCCTGAAACGACCGCCAACCCGAGAGAAGAAGCTCTAACTGCCTACGGGACGGAAACTGGTCAGAGTTCGGTGCATGTTCCTGAAACAGTCTTGACCGTATGCACGACACGCCTTAGAGGACAGTTGCATACCATTCTCGAAGACATGGACCGTTACCCAAATTCCTGTTTAGAGGAGTTAGAAGCCTTCATGACACTGTGGGATGTAAAGCCCCGAGTTGAGGAATGTTCGTTGGAGGCGCTATCTGTGGACGAACTGATTGCTCAACTTCGACAAATGTGTGAGGATGCGGAGGATCGTGCTAGTAATGCTCAGGAAGAAGCACGACAGAAGAGGAAGGAGGCACTCGAGGAAGTGGTCCAGCAAATCTACCGTAACAACAACTAGTTTTATTTCTGTCTTTGTATAACCACTAAGCTATGGGTTTGTCACGGCTAGTGAACTCTTGTATCCCCGTACTCTTTGAAATAAACATCGTGTTTGCGAATAATAACAGTATTGATTTCAAAAGACATGCCCATTTGTAGTAACATGAATATCCTTACGCATATAACTTTCATGCATGTCATAACTGTCATTTTCATTGTCCCTCTTATAGAAAATGGCACCCGGACGACGCCCAACTGTCAACCGGAACCCTCCAGTCAACCGTTCGACCAACCAAAACAATGTGGATATCAACAGTGGCATTGACACTCAGATGCTCAACCAGCTCATTGCCAAGGGGGGGGGGTTGAAAAAGGGGGGGGGGGTAAAAAAAAATATAAGATATTTGGGGGGGGGGGGGGGGGGGGGGGGGGGGGGGGGGGGTTTATTTTTTTTTTGTTTTTGGGGTTTTTTGTTTTTTTTTGGTTTTTTTTTTTGGTGGGTGTTTTTTGGGGGGGGGGGGGGGGGGGGGTTTATTTGGTTGGTGTGTGGGGTGTTTTATTTGAAGTTATAGAATAGAAAGGTAGATGGGGTTAATAGATTTTTTTATTAAGTTGAATTAGAGAATTTGTGATGATTAGTATTGTTGGAAGTGAGGATGATGGTTTTAGGAAGCAGGTTGAGTAGTAAATGGGGGTGTTTATTTTGAGATGGGGATAAGCAATTCAGAAGGTGAAATAGTTAGTTTGCGTCTAGCTCACTGCTAATAGTATTTTAATGTGAACGTGTACGTTAGTTTATGTACTCTCGATAAACTCATGCAACACCTTGGATGATTCAAACGCTATGTTCATCCGAAAGGTAACTGCCCCTCGCAATGAATCAAACAACTGGAAACGAACTGTAGAATTTAAAAGTGAAAGGCACAAACCTTACCGCCTACAATCAACGTTTCCAAGAACTCATCCTCTTATGCCCTGAAATGGTACCCAACGCCGACCGGTTGTTGGAACGATACATCGAAGGTCTACCTTTGAACATCAAGGGTAACGTAACCTCATCCAAACTAGTGGACTTGCATGAAGCAATTGACATGGCTCAAGGTTTGATGTACTAAGTGGTTCAAGGGTTAAGAGAAAACTCAGGTGACAAGAGGAAATAGAACGGAAACCATTACACCCACAACCCCAACAACACCAACAACACTAGCAACCTCAACCCGAACAAACGCCCAGAGACAGCAAGGGTGTTTACAGCCGGGCAAGGTTCTTATGCTGGCAAGTTACCTCACTGCGGAAAGTGTGGACGACACCACACTGACGCATGCCCTCCTGCTTGTTACAACTGTGGAAAGGCAGGACATAAGGCCAAAGACTGGGCGCGCTCCACCTCGTCCCGCAAACCAAAGAGGATCCGGAAGCCAAGGAGGACAGGGAAGTGATGTTACTTGTTTCGGATGTGGCGAAAAAGGACATTACAAGAACAAGTGTCCGAACAATGGGAATCAAGGCGGTGGAAATCAAATTCGAGGCAACCCGCAAAACCCTCAGAACAATCAGAGGCAGAATCAAGGGAACCCTAAGGGAAGTAACCAAGCATCAACCAGTACTCAAGGAGGACGCAGAGCACCTGGCAGAGTATACAGCCTATGTGCTGAAGCTGCGGTGAAAGATAACAACGTGGTGAATGGTACGTTCCTGATCAATAATGTCTATGCTTCAGTACTATTTGACACTGGTGCGGATAGAAGCTTTGTGTCTTATACTTTCAGTAAATATATAGACATCCCTCCTACAGCCCTAGATACTAATTATAGTGTGGAGCTAGCCGACGGCAAGTCACTAACCACAAGTACTATTTTAAGAGGGTGTACTCTTAACTTGCAAAATCACCTGTTCAAAATCGACTTACTCCCTATAGAATTATGAAGTTTTGACGTTATCAGTCAGAAATGGATTGAGCCAAACTCGGCGGGAGGTTGTGTGTTATGAGAAGTACATTCGTGTTCCGTATGGAAATGATATGCTAATCATACAAGGCGAAAGAAGCGGAGTTAAAAACGAGTCAAGATTAGAAGTCATCTCGAGCATCAGGACGCAGAAGTACATCGACCAAGGATGTCAAGTGTTCTTGATTCAAATGATGAAGGAGGAGGAACCAGAGAGGCGAATTAAAGATGATTCAGTGTCCAGAGACTTTTCGGAAGTATTTCCTGAAGATTTGCCAGGATTACCCCCGACACGCCAAGTAGAATTTCACATCGAGCTGATACCCGGAGCTGCACCTGTTGCACGTGCACCCTATCGTCTTGCACCTGCAGAAATGAAAGAACTAGCCGAACAGCTAAAAGAACTTTCTGACAAAGGTTTTATAAGACCAAGTTCCTCTCCGTGGGGAGCACCAATCTTATTTGTTAAAAAGAAGGATATCAGTTCCGATCTGTTATCGATATCGGAGTGAACAAACTTACAGTGAAAAATCGTTATCCCTTGCCAAGAATCGATGATGTATTCGATCAGTTGCAAGGATCCGACATCTACTCAAAAATTAACTTAAGATCAGGTTATCATCAATTAAGGGTTAGAGAAGAAGATATCCCCAAGACTGCTTTCAGAACACGATACGGACACTATGAGTTCCAAGTTATGCCTTTTGGGTTGACCAACGCACCCGCGGTGCTCATGGACCTCATGAACCGTGTGTGCAAACCATACTTGGACAAGTTTGTGATTGTGTTCATCGACGATATTCTCATATAGTCCCACAATGAGAAAGAACACGAGGAACACCTGAAAACTATTCTGGAGTTGTTGAAGAAAGAAGAACTGTATGCCAAATTTTCCAAGTGTGAATTTTGGATCAATATGGTAAAATTCCTCGGTCACGTGATTGATAGCAGTGGTATTCACGTAGACCCAGCTAAGATTGAAGCAGTTAAGAATTGGGCATCTCCAACCACTCCTTTGGAGATTCGCCAGTTCTTAGGTCTTGCAGGCTACTATAGGAGATTCATCGAAGGATTCCTCCAAATAGCGTAAGCCTATGACGGAGCTTACGTATAAGAAAAAAAAAGAAAACCATAAGTTCGATTGGGTGAAGAACAGGAAGAAGCTTTCCAGCTATTGAAGCAAAACATATGTACATGGCACTATTTTAGCACTACCGGAAGGCAGTGAAGATTTTGTGGTGTACTATGATGCATCCATAAAAGGGTTAGGTGCGGTACTAATGCAGAGAATGAAGGTTATTGCATACGCTTCTAGGCAACTAAAAATCAACGAAAGAACTACACCACTCAAGATCTGGAGTTAAGACATTTATGTCGCCTGAAGATCTAGAGACACTATTTATATGGCACGAAGTGTGTAGTGTTCACCGAACACAAGAGTATACAACATATCCTAGACCAAAAGGACCTCAATATGAGGCAACGCCGATGGATAGAGCTCCTAAGCGATTACGATTGCGAAATTCGTTATCACCCGGGGAAGGCAAATGTAGTAGCAGATGCCTTGAGTCGAAAGGAAAGAATCGAACCCTTGCGAGTAAGAGCCTTGGTTACGAACATTGGCTTGGACCTTCCGTCACGAATCCTTGAGGCTCAGAGGGAAGCAGTCAAGATCGAAAAACTAGAATCATGAAGATATCATTGCTAACTAAAGAAGTTAGAAGCCCACGCCGATGGAACATTGTGTTTGGATAATAGGAGTTGGTTACCATGTTACGGTGACACGAGATCTTTGATTATGCACGAATCGTATAAGTCAAAGTATTCTATTCATCCAGGATCCGACAAAATGTACCATGACCTGAAGATGTTATATTGGTGGCCAAACATGAAGGCTGACATCGCCACATATGTCAGCAAGTGCCTGACTTGTGCTAAGGTTAAGGCTGGACATCAGAGGCCCTCTGGTTTATTGGTCCACCCGAATATACCAAATGAAGTGGGGAGAAAGAAAACTTAAATATTTCATCACCAAAACTACCCAAAACGGCAGTAGGATTCGACTCGATTTGGGTCATTGTTGTCGTGCTTACCAAGTCTGCGCACTTTTTGCCAATGAGAGGACAAATTTCGACAGAAAAAATGACAAGCTGTTTAAAAAAAACCATGAAAGGGATAGTAGCAAGACATGGAATACGGTGTCAATTCATCTTCGATCGTGATAGCATTTCACTTCGAGAGCTTGGCAATCTTTGCATAAAGCATGGGTACACATTGGACTGAGTACATCTTATCATCCGCAGACCGATGTCGAGTGAGAGGAATCATCAGACGTTTAGAAGACATTTGAAGAACCTGAGTAATCGACTTCGGAATGTTGGGATAGACATTACCCTAGTAGAATTTTTCGTACAACAACATTCTCACACAGCATTAAAGCTGCAACCGTTCAAAGCAACTTTCCGCTAGGAAGTGTCCCGTTTCACCTGTTGTGGGCTGAGGTTGGAGAAGCGCAACTTACCGGACCGGAGATTATTCATGAGACTACGGAAAAGATTTTCAAGATTAGAGATCGCATGCAAGCTGCACGTGATCGACAAAAGAACTATGCTGACAAGAGGCGTAGGCCCCTTGAATTTGAAGTTGGAGATAAGGTTATGCTCAAGGTCGCGCCCTGGAAGGGTGTAATGCGATTTGGAAAACGTGGAAAGTTAAACCCTCGTTATATTGGACCCTTTCAAATAATAGAAAGGATTGGTCCAGTAGCTTACCGTTTGGAATTGCCTCAAGAACTTAGTCGAGTACACAATGTGTTTCACGTTTGCAACCTAAAGAAGTGTTTGTCCGATGACACCCTCGTTATACCCCTGGAGGAAATCCAACTCGACGATAAACTCAACTTCGTTGAAGAACCCGTAGAAATTATGGACCGCGAGGTCAAGCAACTTAAACGGAGCCGTATACCTATCATTAAAGTTCGTTGGAACGCACGCAGAGGCCCAGAGTACACTTGGGAACGCGAAGACCAATTCAGGGAGAAATACCCTCACCTATTCACTAACCCACGATCTACCACGACGTCTTGATTTCGGGACGAAATCGCATAACATGGGGCGGATGTAGCACCTCGGAAAAATTTAGAACTTCTTGTTGTTTTATGTAGAAGTATGTATCGCAAACAATTGCTAATTGTCGTTACTTTTCCAATAAGAGTTATTTTTCGAACGACATACAACATTTTTGCGCTATTCAAGAGATATAATAACGCGTGTAAACCGTCATTTTGCTTACGGATCACAAAGGGACACTTTGGAAAACGCGTAACAATAAAAAAATCATATTTTATTTTTACGCCGTGCGAAACGAAGTCGCACGACTATATCATTTTGTAAGCCCGACCATACCTCAATAAATAAAACCATGAATGGATCAATAATTATATAGCACTAAATAAACAATATATATATTGATATTTCATCACCTCAAAGCTTTAATATACAAATGTATATCTAAGTCAATCAGCAGAAGAAAGATTCAAAACATACGAGCTAACACCATCATTTCAATTCTTACACACAATACCCTACACCTTATGTCTTTTCAAAACCTTCACTTGCCCATATTCCTACTCCTGCAAACTTCATTTCACAAATAGAAATATTCACTATTGATAGGTAAACTATTCAACTATGCTCAATAGTAAATGAATAATAATTTTTCATTTGAAACTTTGAAAACTCTCAGTGAATGCACCAAATGGTAGTATAAATAGGCATTTATCCTCTTCACTTCTAGTAGCACCCTCTCAATAGCAAAACAAGTAGTATTTGAGCTCGACCCGAGTAGAGTTTTCGTTGGGTTCAAGGAGGAAAAAGGGGACGCCGGGTTTGTAAAAGGGTAGAGGCGAGGAAGTTCAAGTTTCTCTCATCACCACCATATTTCCTCATCATCTATCGAGCTTGGACCTCGGTAAGTCATTTTATAATTTAGCCATGACATTTAACCCATCTTGCGACCACAATCCAAGCCACACCAACCTTGGCAAGCCGACCAAAGGCCTCGGCCTTGCATAGTCTATACACGATACATATAATGCATGCATGATTAGTGTGCACGCACGCATGCAAAAACCAAGACGCACCGCACATAAAATAATAACTATAATATGATTTGTAAACCACACACTCCGCGTATAAAACAAATAACGAGATAAGAAGTCTTGTAAAAACTTTAAACATGCTGTGACCAAATGTTTGGACTCGTTAGGGGTTA
>BQNB010040626.1:32916-47280 GCA_026074375.1 Tanacetum coccineum
TATTTGGGACACCTCAACCCGACTCAACCCGACACGTTCAACCCGATAACCCGACAACCCGACCCGATAACACCCCTATGTATGATGATGAAAAATATAATCTAAACCCTTGTTTAGATTTTTAAACCAAACTTGCAAGAATCTTGAGATCCTAAACCTAAATCTTTCACTTTCTTGATAATTACTTGAAAATGGATAACCAAGGCTTGAAAACACCTTAGTATATCTTAAGAATGATGTGTATAGATGTGTATGGGTTGCATAAAATTTTGTATGGGTTTGTGTGTGGGCTTGATATGAGCCGTGAGCTAGAGAGGGCAAAAAGGGGGAGAAAATAATTTTTCACACTTAAGATATGAGCATGTATGTGTTTAGTTTACTAGCTAATGCCTTTTATACTACTAATACTAGTCAAAGTCATCAAAGAATGGTCAAAGGAGGGGGGACAAGTCAAGGGAACATCATGAGGGAATTAAGGGTTCATGTTTAAGTGTCTTTGGTCAAAGGAACATGAGCTAGATTAGGCTTTAATGGCTTGTTTGAATGTTGACCATGGAATTAAGAAAGATGACCAATTTCTTGCTCTTTAAGTGTTGGTGATGTTGTGCCGTGTTCAATGAGGGGGGGACATGGGTTTATAAAACTTTGAGTATTGTATAAAAATCTAGGCACTTGTTGAAGCGTAGAAATATTTTTGTGGTTCCGGGTATGCCTAAACGCACTTTATCGCGAAATATACATAATTTATGAAGTCAATAAAAATAAAATATGAAGGTTAAATAATATTCCTGCAAAAATATCATATTGATTGCTTGACGAAAAAATTAAATTCGTTTGGTTTTCGTTTACTATAATTGCTAATTTTTGAATCACGCGATTTAACCTTAACTATTAAAAGTAAACGCGTACGAGAAAAAAAAAATTAGTGAAATATATGAAGTTGTAAATGACCTGAAAGTATGAAATGTTACAGCTAGACCAGTTTCCACTCGGCTACAATTATATGAGCAAGCTCTGTTTTGTTACTACGATGCTTTCCTCACTGCTGTTGAACCCAAGACGTATAAAGATGCTTTGACTCAAGCCTGTTAGATTGAAGCAATGCAAGAAGAACTTAATGAGTTTGAACGTCTTGAGGTATGGAGCTTGTACCCCGACCAGACAAAGTTATGATGATTACTTTGAAATGGATCTACAAAGTGAAACTAGACGAACTGGGAGGAATTTTAAAGAACAAAGCTCGATTAGTAGCCCGTGGTTACCGTCAAGAGGAGGGAATCAATTTTGAAGAATCTTTTGCTCAGGTTGCAAGATTAGAGGCTATAAGGATTTTTCTCGCGTTTGCTGCTCATATGAACATGGTCGTCTACCAACTGGATGTGAAGACTGTGTTTCTGAACGGTAATCTGCGGGAAGAGGTTTATGTTAGCCAGACAGATAGATTTGTGGATAAAGATAACCCCAATCACGTATACAAGCTGAAAAAAGCTCTTTATGGGCTGAAACAAGCTCCACGCGCGTGGTATGATATGTTATCTTCCTTCCTGATATCCCAAGACTTCTCCAAAGGCTCAGTGGATCCTACTCTGTTTATCCGTAGGGAAGGCAAGGAATTACTTCTGGTACAAATATATGTCGATGATATTATCTTTGCCGCTTCTACACCTGAACTTTGTGACCTATTTGCTAAAATTATGTGTTCAAAATTTAAGATGTCAATGATGGGAAAAATCTTATTTTTCTTAGGATTACAGATTTCTCAAAGTCCCAGAGGTATCTTTATTAACCAGTCAAAATATGCCATTGAATCTTTAAAGAAATACGGTTTTGACTCTTGTGACCCAGTGGATACTCTAATGGTGGAGAAATCCAAACTAGATGAGGATAAAGTAGGGAAAGCCGTAGATCCGTCACACTATCATGGTATGATTGGAACCCTCCTTTATCTTACAGCCAGTAGACCTGACCTACAATTTGCTATATGCATGTGTGCCTGGTATCAGGCTCGGCCTACCGAAAAGCACTTAAATGGGGTAAAAAGGATCTTTCGGTATCTAAAAGGAACCATACATCGAGGACTATGGTATCCGAAGGATTGTTCGATTGCTCTAACAGCATTTGCAGATGCTGATCATGCTGGTTGTCAAGATACACGCCGTAGCACTTTTGGTAGTATGCAACTTTTGGGTGATAGACTTGTTAGCTGGTCGTCTAAAAGGCAGAAAAGCGCTGTGATATCCAGTACGGAAGCTGAATATATTGCTTTGTCCGGCTGTTGTGCTCAAATCCTATAGATGAGATCACAGCTTACCGACTTTGGCTTTGGATTTAATAAAATTCCAATGTAATGTGATAACAAAAGCGCTATTGCCTTATGCTGCAACAACGTTCAACATTCCATATCCAAGCATATAGACATCAGATTTCACTTTATCAAGGAGCATGTTGAGAATGGGGTGATCAAACTTTACTTTGTCAATACAGAGTATCAACTGGCAGACATCTTCACTAAAGTTCTTGGCCGAAAAAGAATTGAATTTCGGATCAACAAGCTGGGAATGCGAAGTTTTACGCCGGAGACTCTGAAATAATTGGCAAATGACGTTGATGAATAGTAGTGGTACCTATTCAAATATCCTGTATCATATGTATATATTTTAAAACCATAAAACCAAAAAGATTTTTTTCATTTTTCAAATTTTTTATAAATATAAAATTTTAAAAACCAAAGAAAAAAATAAAAAATGAGAAAATATAAAAAGAGTTAATAATGGCATGTCTTCTGAAAATCGATAACATTTACGGTCTTAGAAATATCATTCAATAATGATACGAGCCTGTAAATGAAGTTCGAGCAGAAGTTCCAAATGTTTTCAAAACATGCCAAATGGCTTGCTATTATTTCAGATAGCAACCCGGTCATCATGTTAAAGGCAAATATTCCTTCAAAAAGGAAACTTGACCTATCAACGGAAATTTATTCCCGGGCATGGTCTACTTTATGACCATGCAAAAGCTTGTGATTACTTTGCATCGCAACCCGTGCTTCCTTTATACAAATTAATGTACGTGTGAGTGCATTTATTTGACAAAATAAGAGAAATCTTATTTTTATTAGTAAAAAGTTGTCTTCACAATGAATCAGTGTTTTCAGTAATAACAAAAAGATTTCCACAGACAATTCGACCACTCACTCAATGACAACAGCTCTTTAAATAGAAAACGAGTCATTATTTGAGGGGGAGAATTCGTCATCAAATAATCTTTTAAAATGGTCTTTCAAAATAAGTCACGGAATAAACAGATAAAGTTTTTTTTATGACGGATAACATTTTAAAGGAGAGTTAATTTATATTAACTACAAGGGCTTTATATGTCATATGTTTCAAACTTTCTAGACTTATTTGCAATTTAAGACTTAGTTTATTCTCACAGAATAGATTTAAGCTTATTAATTCTTCAAACACGATCTCTAGTATATGTGCGTACTAGGTTTTGTTGATTCCGAGGTATCGAAACCAGCAAGGGAGAAGGAATAGATATACAAGAAAGACAATGAGTACACGTGATAAAATTCATACCCTATTCTTATTTTAGGTCATTCCGGGAAGACAATGTCATTAACGCAGGAGAACAATCAGTGTTTAACTTGTTACTTTCGGGTGCACTATTTCAACTACATGGGGGTAGAGATATCTTGTGATTTCAAAGTATGGCATATTTAATGTAATAGGGGGGAAGTGTTTGTAAGAAGATTTATTCTAAGTGTGGAAGATTGGTTATGATTCAATAAAGGCTTCTTCAATACGGTTAATCACTAAGCTTATTATTAAAGGTAGAATTGCTTAATGAAGAGGTACACCACATAGGTATGAGGATTCCTTTAATTGTCAGTATCGGCATGCAGAAATGTCTACATTTGGGAATTACTGACTTAGGTGTTATCATTTAACTACTTAGAGGGACTAATAGTGACATCGGGGACTTAGTTGACTTTGCGTGTTATAATTATATAATCTCTATCATGTATGGAGAAACTTACTGAAGTCGGGACTTAATTGACTTTGGTGTTACGGTTTCGAGTTATTTGTGTACTTCGGATATCTGGGCTTTATACATCAAGACTGCTTGATGCGGTTTGCAAGAAAGTTCTAATCTACTCAAGAAAGGATTGATGGTTTAAGGGAAAGCTAAGACAACATCAACACCAACCACACAAGCTCAAGGTACATATGTATCTGAATCTGTTCTATCCTTGAAGTTTGATGCAAAGACTTTCATAACTTGGAAATAAAGTTGAAGCAACGCTGAAGAGTGCTTGGACAAAGAAAGATCAAATTGATAACCTATTGAAAGAAAGAAGGTTAATGAGGAGCTTGGAAAAGTTCGTTGGTGGGAGATTGTACGAAGAAGACCTACGGCGGCTACAAAGGACCATATGACTTCATCATATGATGTTCTCATCATTCAGGTCAAATCTTCATACATAATAAACATGTGAATATGTACATAAGTAGTAAAAGACTTAGGCTTATATGGTGTTCGAGTACGATGATTTTTCAAGAACTTTTCACAAAATTCAAAATCTTTCAAAATTTCATACTCAACACTATATCATAACCCTCATAATTTAGGGGGGGGGCATTAAAATGTTCCTATAAGTTATTCTGTAACATTTTGTCCCTAGACGTTTAATCAATTGATATCCAAAATATCAAGGGATTAACATTTTGGATAAGGGGAGAAAATGTGATTAACCTGGACTTAATGTATATTGACAGAAGTGATCAAATAAAATGGACTCAATGCACTCCACACCTAGCATGTACTACGATTACGATGCACATGTTAAGGGGGAGCTTTTAGTGATGATGAAAAACTCTCAAAGTGTAAATCTTTTGATATTTATATCAAACACTTTGATTGAAATTTTCAATGTTTTTGGAAGGATCGTGATGAAATACCCAAAAGACCGACCATGTTCTTAAATTTATGAAGTTATAAGGCGGTTAGGCTTAGGTATTCAGATCCCATGATCCAGCCAGAACCGGAGGGATCTACCCAGGGATATCCACTAGTTAGTGTAGAAGTCCTTAGGTATGATTAAAAAGGAGAAAAAGTGAGAAAAGGGAATAATGCCGACTGAGATGGAGCTAACACTGGAACAAACCCAACAAGGTGTTAGTTATGAAGTCTCGGTAAGCATTGAAGGGGTTGAAGAATGAAAAAGAAATGTAAGGATAAAGGGTGAAAAGAAAGAAGCCCTCCATACACTTAGGCAGAAACCGGGTCAATACATATGCTGTCAGAAACACTCAGGTGTAGTCTGACATTGAAGACAGTCATGGACCCAGTGACGCTATGCACAACCCTCCCTAGCCACTCAAGGTCTCTCAAAAGACTCTTGTTTCATTTCTCACGGAGATTACACGCATTTCTATCGACTTTCTCACTCCGAGTTAGTTGATATTGAAAAGGTGGCAGTCTGCTCCAGCCTCCGATCACTAAAATCAAAGTGCACTATTGAGTCTAGAGCCAAAAGAGATCATCCATAAATCTCATTAGGACACTTGTCAAATTAAGCTTGCTAAATCACACAATGTGAATAACAAGATATATACTAAGAGTCCTACGCATTATCCTTGTGATTTTGCCAGAACATCCGAGTGATTTCATTCACAATGAAGATGGAAATCCTGCTTGAGTCAACATCAAACAAGCTCATGGTAGGTGACTTGTGCGATTCCTTTTGAATCAAACTTGTGACAACTGGAAAGAAACGATGGTGCGATTCTATAAGAATCAAACTTGTTCCAGGTTATGAATTGACGATTGATGACGAATTTTTGAAATGATCAACACTCT
The DNA here is from genome assembly GCA_026074375.1 of Tanacetum coccineum. Lineage (NCBI taxonomy): Eukaryota > Viridiplantae > Streptophyta > Magnoliopsida > Asterales > Asteraceae > Tanacetum > Tanacetum coccineum. The sequence continues at coordinate 38,782 of BQNB010040626.1, forward strand.
CGATGTGTCACAAAACCACTTTAGCAAGTGACACGTCGATTGATTTTCAAATCGATTTTTCTATTCCAATCGGTGAGACAGTAACTCACTGGTTCACTCTTATCGTGCTGTCTGCTTTGAGACGTTCCGGTAATGAGAACATGCTGAGTTTGATGAATCTAATACATATGTGTTAGAAAGATTCTATACTTCAGCTGGAAATCCTGTCAAGGAGATTCTTCTTAAATTGAATCTACCTGATCACAGGTCGATCCTCACGGATTCGAAGGTTATTCCAACCAAACACGGGCGAATGACAAAGCCATATTCGTCCCCCCGCTTTATTGCTAACTGTTTTAATGCAGGATACTTAAAGATGGTGGTGAAGGTACCTGATTCCAGCTGGCTCACAAGATTCATAACCACATGCTCATACCCGACCGACAAAACATAAAGACATCATGAAAGCTCAAGTACATGTTTCAAGACTTCCGCTACTCTGATACCGAACGTCTTTCTCGAAGTGACGAAGTGTTAAAGTTAAAGAACTTCAAGAAAGATGCAACATTAAAGCTTTTCAATCAACAAATCAAGAATGGTATGAGCATGTCGGTCTAGAAGTCACAAGATCACAAGATGACAAAGTAACAAGATGGCGAAATGAGATTATGCTTGGTTGATGATCTCACGGTGCTCAAGATCACATCTCCACTTACAAGTAAAGATAACGGAACAAGCTCGAGCCTAAAGTTAAAGATTACTACAACATATTTACAAGAGAAAGTCAAGTTTATAGCTAAAGACTAAGAGATATAGCATAGTATACTAGGTTTAAATTTTGTAAAATGGAGTGGCCTCCCTTAGGGGGAGATTGTTGGAAACAATAAAAGTATCGGTCACTTCCAAGTTGTAATAGTCTTAGCCCGTAGTTTGTTATATGATTAGTCTAGTAAGCTAGTCTGGCCCAAGGCCCATAGAAGCCTTAGTAAAGCCCATGGTCGGCCTTGTTTGTAGCATATATACCCTTTCCATACCTTAGAGATGGTGGTTGATTGTTTCATTTCTCATTTCACACACAAAATAATATTATCATCCATTCCGTGTTACTTTCTCTCTCTAAAAACTTCCCAACCCACTTCTCTCTCTAGTTCTTGTATAATATCAAAGATTACTAGTATTCTACAGATTTTTTTTAAATTCGACCCTTAAAGGTCTTTAAAGTATGTGTTTTTTTTAACCCTAGGGCCACTGGTTACATGTACAAGTCAGGGGTTATTTATTGTAACTTAATTCTTGGATAATTGGCTTGATTTTATTTTTCTTATTATCTATATTATAATCCATGGCAAAAACATGCACTTTTTACCACAAAACCAAGCCAATACCTTGTTATTACATAATTTTATTGCATTATTATGTGGGATGTGCAAAACCGATGAAAGCCTAGACGTTTATGTGCGTTAATTTGAAGTTGTGTCGTCATGTAGTTTGTTTTAAGATTTTTGCCATTGTTTTGGCATTTTTTAGTATATTTAAATTCATTGTATTCCATTGTTTGAGCATATTACAGTAGATAATTAGATCTTATGGTAGTCCTATTTAATTCCTAAATTGTAATCGTGGCTCGATTTGGAATGGCGACAAAGTTAAACCTGAAAGTGCAAAAACGGACCTGTTGGAGGAACTTGTAGTAAAAAATTAATTCCCAGAGTTCTACTTGGTGAAAAATTCTGAACTTTGGTGGATAGACACACAACTTAAAGTGGTGCAACTTTGTAGTTTAGTGCTTTGATTGGTGAAGACTCCTTCTTGGAGTTTTTGGGCTTTGAAGTCGGTGAAAATTTCCTAACAGCTTCTCGAAATTGATGTACATGTGTGGTTCTACTTGCTCTTAATATGTCTTGAAACAAGTGGGAGCCCTACTCTTGGTTATTTTGGCTTGTGCCTTATTTGACCTCTCGGTTTTCATGATGGCTCATGAAACTGAGCATGAGATTTTCATCGGTTGAGGTTTTGCATGCGTGTGATTGTGTTTCATTTTATTGCTTTTTATATATATTGTGAATGTTATAAATTACAAAAATGTTTTTGAACTTAAAATGAAACCCAAAATGTTTTCTCAACTAAATCCTTATGACTTATTTAAATAAAGTTTAAATATGATTAGAAACTTAAAACTATTGTTTTTAAATAACACTTATAATTGTTTGGTTGTTATGATTATATTGTATGTATTTTCCTTTATTTATATCCACTTAGGTTGAATATTAGATTAAAATAGACAACTTGACACATAAATGTAAAACATCAAGGTTTTCAACCCGCGCTCCGCTGCGGAGCGTAGGATTTTACGTTAATTATTTGCAATAGAATGGTAACCACCGAAACAATAGTTAAAAGTGAAGGTACTTTCGTCATATATTCATAAATCGTGTTCGGAACATAACAATATGTAAAGCCCCATACTATATATGTCCAAACAGCCATATTTTTACTGTCCAGACGACCCGACTTCTGAGATCCAATATGTGTGGCATGAATGAAATATAATGTGACACAAATTGCAACCTGCTATTTACTAATTTTTGCGACCCAAGTATTTAACACTTCAGCTTTTAAGCAAGAACCTAATATGGTTCTTTTTGTGTGTAAAAATTGCAGTGGCTGAAAAAGAGAACGGACGCCAAGCAACTTTGCCCATCTTCCGTGAGTTTCATCACACGTTGCAATCACTCTGCATTCTCTTAATACATCATATGCGTTAACATAGATTTTTTGCTGTTAAGAATGATCATAGAAATTGTTTTTCCATCATTTAAAATGACAAAACAACAATCATGTGTTTAGTAAAAAACTATGTAATGTGCCATTTCATAGATCAAATCACAACTTGTTGAAGAGTTTGATATGCGACCAAAAAGATGCAGCATAGACGATGAATCATTTTATTCACAAAATCTAATATATACTTACCTTTGTCAGCATTGAAAACAAACTAAGGTATCAGGCGATAACCGGTCAGAACTATCTAGCAACTTCAATTCTGGCCTACAAAACAAAAACCAAAGATTCAAATTCAGAAACCAAAAATGATATAAAATTATTCAAACTAATCAATACCGGATATGAAAAAAATAAAATAAATGATCACCTCCAAATCTTCGTTTGGTTGCTCTCTCACAGTTTCATGTTGCACGCAATGTCATGAACTCTCTTAAAAGGTTTAGAAGGGAAGTACATGTCTGCTTATTGTGCGGCTTATGAGCCTATCACCATCGTCACACACCAGTATCCACCTTACCATGTCGCGGAGTAGCATACTTCATAATCAATAAAATCGCCAAGCATACCCAACATAGTACCCTGTATATCAGTTATAGTTAGCACTAATCAAAATTGTTAAGGTTTTATTTTCTTTTAAATTAATTCGAAAATGAAAAAGTAACAGACCTGAACCCCCGTTGATGTCTAATAACTACTTGTTCCTTGCCACTGGCTGCATTTCCAGCGCGAAATAAGCGAAACCTTAACAACGCATCAGTTTTTCTAATGTTAATCGTATTTTTTTACTGAACCATGTTAACGTAGCAGACACAATGCATCCATTTCTTGTAACAACGCATCAGCCCGACCTGTGGTTCCATAATTCCAAGCAACGGATGGCTGCTTACGGTCACGGCTTTAACCTGTTGTTCCATTTTTATTTCCACACCCATCCCACTTGCTATATTAGATTTATATACATAATATCTTGATTTTGCATCATGATCTACCTACCATACAGATAATCATTAGTAAATACATAAAAAAATGAAAGATTAATAATGAGGTTATAAAAAACTATATACCTCCATCGAAGAAGCATAAGCCGAGAATATATTTTGAGGCTCAGATAAATAAGCAATCGGATATGCGAATACGACCGCCATGGTTGCAAACTTAGCAAGGTTTCCCTGCCAAGATGCACATAATCCAAATTATTATCATCACAACCTCTTAGAATCTGCTAACGTTTATCAAGAAATCAAACACACACTCTCAACCACATTCTTCCCCATACGTCTCAGTAAAAAAATGGCCTACAATAAAGTTCGACACGTACCCCCACGGGGTGGATTTTATTTATTTTGAAATACACGTTTGCCAAAGTATACATTTCCCAGATACCGCTTTATGTTTAAATATATATAACATGTCGGCTTATTGTGCGGCTTATGAGCCTATCACCATCGTCACACAACCGTCATTATCGTCGCACGCCATGGATAGCAGCAATGAAAGGAGCGGTGGCATCGAAGAAGCATAAGCGGGGAATATAAGCAACTCACCATAAATCTTAATTTTAAGCAGAAACAACAACAATCTCAGCAACAAGACACAAAATATAAGTGCACAAATAATATAATACTTTCTTGAGTTTAGAAGCGCACCACAAAAATCATATTGCCTTTTTTAAAGGAAGCTCAGATATGTATTTTATTATTATGAGGCTCAGATAAGTAAACAATCGAAATAAGAGGATACGGCCGCCATGGCTACAAACCTAGCAAGCTTGCCCCGCCATGATGCACATAATCTAAACTTTAACCGAGCACACTTAGACACGCTCAAATTTTATCATCACAGCCTCTTAGAATCACTATCGTTGTCGTTATCATCTTATAAAAACCGCTTCAAAACGCCTTAAGCATATTAATATACTTTAACAAAGAGCAGTATCATAGGACAAACACCATTCCCAAAGTAGACAAAACTTGATTTATTAAAAAATTCGCCCCTATTATCTCTTCTCATTTTTCAATAGGTTTCCACCGCCCGCTTAAGCATAAGTACAAAATATATGCAAGCCAAATTTAGAACTGCAAATATATAAACAATACCAAACATCCGCCATGGCCACAACTCGGGTGTGGTTGTGTCGCCAAAAATATTGGCCTCAGTAAGCTATGGTCCGATAGAATATAAAGGAATTTTTTTTGTCGGCTTATTTTTCAGCTTATGAGCCTATCATCATCGTCACTCACCTGTCACTATAGTCACACGACATGGATAGTGGCAATGAAAGGATCAGTGGCATCAAAGAAGCATAAGCCGAAAGTATAAGCAACCCCAAACCATAAATCTTAATTTTAAGTAGAAATAACAACAATTTCAACAACAATATCGAAGGCTCTTATTATACATGCTAATATTTTTCGAGAAAGCAAACACACTTTCTCTTCCACATTCTTCCACATACATCTTAAGCGAAAAAAAGGGGACTAACCTGCCATGATTAAGCTTGCCACGCCATAATGGAAAAAACCAGATAAAAGGGTATCTGACCCGCCATGGCTGCAAACACGATGCGGTGCTTCCCCTGCCAAGATACGGGTCAAACCCTTGTTTGTCATAAGTTGGTTCTACAAAATTAGCCTCTAGGACACCTCATCAATATCAATAAGACAAAAACGAAAAAATCACAATTCATTTAATACCTGGTTGTCACAAAAAAATTATGAAACCTCAAAATTTGATTTTCTTCATACCAAATCAATAAGCTTTAGATTAAAAAATCTAAAAACAAACACCAATTATAAAAGTAACTAACCATTTTCTTCCATTCCGAGCCATTAGCAACTATAAATCATGGTGTCCATTTTTTTGTAACATCCCAAACACTAGCTCGCGAACCCCTGATAACTCAATCGTAAATCATCACGGCATGAATGGAATCACTGTGTGTTTTTTTATTCCATTTTGAGCCATTAGCACAATTCAATCACAAATCATCACGACATTAATGGAATCAATGTGTTTGTTTTGAGGCGGTGGAAACCTTTAGAAAAATGAGAGGAGATAATGGTTGGGGCGGTGAAAACCTCTTTAAAGATAAGAGGAGATAATAGGGGAGAGTTTTTTAATAAATCAAGTTTCATGTACTTTGGCAATGACGGTTGTCCCAAAAATACTACTCTTTAGTAAAGTATATTAATACTTAGACTTAAGTTAAGAAAATGTTTTTAACTTGTGCTACGTAGAATGAAAGCATGCTTCTTCGTACACCTTTTTTATTTACACGCTTTATCAAAATTTATCCGTCACAAATTTAAGTCGTGTCATTAATTGCTTGATATTACTTGCAAATTTCCTTTTGCTCAAAGTGAAACGTAGGTGAATTGCAACCAAGGTGATTGTTCTCTATGCGTGAGAACTAGACCTAATTTCATAAATCTCAAATTGAATGACTTAATCGAGTTAAGCAACTGAGATCCATAACCCGAGGCAAAGATTGGACTAAACATGCCAGCTTGACACTAGTAGCTCGTTTACTAGCATCATGAGTCCCATAAGGATCCAAGAGTTGCACATGTATTGCAATTAGTGGACGCCACCCATATATATGACTTTATTCATTGCTAGAAGTGATGATGAAACCTCAATGATGATCTTATCATTTTCGTAAATTAGTTGTTTCAATATTAAACATGGTGACGTTAATCTATTATAGGATTAATTATTGAAAATACTAAAAGTTTGAACTTTGTTTATTTTGTAAATGTCAACACCTGCTCAAAATATGAACAATTCGACCATCAGGATAATTCTTGAAAAAGAGAAACTTTTTGGGAAAAATAAATGTAACAAAAAACAACAAGTAGCACGTCTTATGCTTGCTAGCATGACTCTTGATCTTCAAAAAAATATAGAGGACTTCAATGCATTTGACATGCTCAAAGAACTGAAAACTATGTTCTAACAACAAGCAGATCGGGAACTATTCAAAACAGTCAAAGCATTCCGTTATTGCAAACAGGAGGAAGGGCAAACTGTTAGCTCCTACATCTTAAAGAGGAAGGGCTATCTAGATCAAACGGAGCGCCTTGGTTTTCCTATGTACAACTAACTTGGATTTAGCTTGATTCTTAACTCTCTCTCCAAGGACTATGAACAATTTCTATAGAATTACAACATGCATAACAAGGAGAAGGACTTATTAGATGAGTTACATGCTTTGCTTAAGCTAGCTGAGAAAGGTGTTGGGATCTACTAACTAAATAAGCATTTATTATCTATAGTACGTAGCTAATTAATGTCCCAAATGGATCCGTATAATGTAATTAGATTAACACATAAATAAAAATACTAACCTCTTGTTTTGAATCATGTAATCAAACAGAGCAAAGAACGGATACTTATTTTTGTCAAAAAAACCATAAAAACTCTTTAGTCACTAAAACAAGTGACCTATATAATTCGTCCACACTGTGTGGACCACACAACACGTCGTTGTATACTACCCGAATGCTAGTTCTTTGAACTTCACGATCAAAGCAACGAAACTCACGGTTTGTGCTTTCTTATTTATGATAATCGACCCAAAACAAAACCCTAAGGGTTTTTTCACCTTGGCTGATCGGTTTTCAAGAGCGAAGAGGATATGGTATTTGATTTAGGTTTCTTAAGTTATGAGGGATAAAACATTAATCAAATCCTTAAACCACCCTCACACAAATATGGACTTTCCATATTGTTCGGGTTAAGTCATCTACTACGTTACACGCTAATAAATAAAGTCTATGATTAATTAAAGCGTATAATGGTTTAATTAACGACCGTTAAGCAATTCGTGAAATGTGTGAGACCCTCACACAAATATGGACTTTCCATATTGCTCAAAATGGTAGTACCTCGGTGTATATGTGTGAGACCCCATAGGCTCACGTATATCCGGCCCGTATAATTATTTAATATGATATGAGCACTTCCCAATAGCTCCAACTTGCGAAAGTCATAATCATAAATAAATATATAACTATACAAGCAAAGGTTAGCGTCTAGCAACACGTCAATGCTCCTAGATATACCTGAGTATAGTTTCGTAAACATCTTAGTTTTATAATAGGTTATTAAACCATTCTTTTGTTTCAGATACTTGTTAAATATGGATATGGATCAAAGTTATCCTAATATTTAACTATTCTATTTCTCGTTAAAGCTATTGAACAAGATTACCAAATGTAATCAAGATTCATCTTGACTACCCTTTGGGCACGGTCATGCACACATCTGATCCATTCAACGAGGGGCCTAGTAGTATCTAACTCTAGTAACACGTGGAGGAACAAATCCTATTTTGACAACACTTTTCATTCATATGCTTCACAAACACTTCTGAAAATATAATTTATAACTACCTTATTCAGGATATCGTTTAACTATAATCAAGAAATGCCATCCACACATGCAAGACCTACTTGCATCTCAAGTCTAAGGACGAGTATAATACAACCACTTACGAGTTTTACTTATTGACGCCAATCCATAAAGTAAATATTCGTTGGTTGGGATAGTCCAATATTCATAACCTATAAATACCATATGAGTTTGGCGGACACATCCTTTACTATTTAAAGAATATTAACAATCGCTCACATTTGTCTTAATTCAACAATACTCCCGTATCGTTAACCGACAATGGACAATTTTAGATTAATTAAATTATTCATGGATTAAACATGCAAATATAGGACACAGTTA
>BQNB010040627.1:1253-47280 GCA_026074375.1 Tanacetum coccineum
TTTTTGTAGTCATGCTAATATAATTATCTTTAAGTATTGTTGATATATATTTTAATAAGTTTAGGATATTATTAAACGTCCCTTGGTTTTGAACATATGCAATGTACTCGACTACTTTGGGTATCAACATGCTCCCCAGAACCATAACTAAATCCCTGAAACTCCCACTTGACCGACATAGCAGTATTCAAAACTCCAGTTAAATGATATCATGTTTCTTACTTCTGGTAATGGCTGTCTTTGGAGAATGGTTCATCTTCTACACGTATTGCACACATGAAGCCAGATATTTTAGCTTTTGCAAAAAACTATTGTTGGTACTAAGACGTTGTAACAAATTTATCAATACCACATATTGTATGTGGTTATAACATAATTCTCAGGTCTTTTAATGTTACAATAAACACATTCTGGTTCCAACATGTTCATACAAACTAATCATGTTCTAAACACATGAAAACCCTTAATCTGTATCCAAAAACGTATAGAAGCTACAACAGGTTGTCGTGTGTATGTATCCAAAAACTTAGTTTGTTGCACAGTTTTCTTTTCCATCTCCTTATTGTTGTTTATTTATTTGCAGGACGAGTCCGAAGATTATATCAAACGATGACAACTTCGAGAGCTAGCCATGCTAAACTCAAATTTCAGAGAAGAGAGTCCTGCCCCAAGTGGTAGTGGCATGAAGCGTCATAGTCTGCTAACTTTAGTGTTACACTGCAAGGATAACATTGTATTCTATCTGCACATGCCGTTTTCTGAGAGCTAACTCGTGTACTTGTGCACAGGCTTTACTCCCTCGAGGAATTATTGGAAATGCTAGAGGTATATGTTATGTTTCCCAACCTGGTAAGTTTCTGCCTAGCTTTAGTTCGTATTTGCAGGAAAGTTTTTTTGTGTGTCCCTATTTTAGTTCGTATTTGTATGACCTGCACCATTACTGTGTTATAAGATGATGTGGATGAGGCTCTCACAACATTGGATTTCAGAAACTTGTGATGTATGTGCATGGTCATAACACATATGTTTTAACTTTTATGTGACAAAAGATTGAAAAAATATTACTTATACGAACATGATAGTTTTTTTGACTCTTATATATATATTTGGACAGACTTGGGAGCCGAAAAGGGTTCAGGATACAATTCCATAATTCCTGATGCTCCAGTTGTGGAGTCACATCCCTTTAACTAAAGTGTTAGCAGAGAAAATTGGTAACTATGCTGACCGATATGTGGAGGCCATAGAAAAGGTAAGTTATTAAATTAAACTGGAAGTATATAGATGTTCTGGTTACTTTCTTTATTCTTAATGGATGTTTCTTTGGCACTTGGAATAGGTCAAACTAAAGCAGGGATTAAAAATTGCAATGAGCATCTCTGGTGAGGGAAATGCATACCTTCAAGTAAGTCCATAAGCTTGCAGTTCTGTTTTTGGAATTGCTATATTTGAACGGATGACAATAAAGACATTAACATTAACCAACTTACTCCTATTTACTAATGAATACAAGAAAGTCAATTCTGGAAGCTTTATAAGGAGAACCTACCTTCGTGCTCCATAGTCATGGGAACAACGGGGGAAAAGTCTATCTTCTTGCATGCCTCTTAGAACCTTTTATGCCATCATTTTCCATTGAGGCAAGTAAATTTCCATTCGGGTTTCGCATTAGATTCTGCATCAGAAACTTTGGTATGGGTAGGGTGAATCTAAATGGGTCATATGAGTTTCAGTCTTAACCCCCATAGTAATTTAGCAATTAAATCATACACGAGTTTAATAGGTCGATGTGGTTTATGCCTAAAGATACACTTTGCACGACTTTTACATGTTGGCCTGTTTATGTTTCAGCTTTTACATGTTAGTCTGTTCATGTTTGAGCTTAAACTGTTTTACATCTTCTGGTCTCTAAGTTCTTGTTATTATTTATGGTGCTTTAGGTGTGAGCAACGCTACAGAAATGCATAAATTACTGCAGGGTAATCCTCTTTTACTATCTACGTATTACGACATTAAGAGGTTCAGTGATATTTTACAGATTTCCGAATGCATTGGCAGGTCAGTTAGCACATTGCACATTGTCATCTGTTTCGTGGAGGTTATGATGTGTACTTTACTTGCGGCTGATTTTTATCAAGGGGAGCGAGAATTATGATCAGGCCGAAGATTATGAAGATTATGTTGAGGCTCGAGATGATGTTTAGTTGAAGTTTGGATCGAGGATAATATTTTCTATTAGTGAAGTTTGAACAAATTTCATAGATGTGGAGAATAGGCGATTTGGTTAATGGGTCAAAGTGGGTTTGCGTAAAAACACCTGCCTTTTGTGTTCCAAATCGAAACGGGTCGGGCCGGGTTCGTTGACCAAAAAGTTTTAGTTTTTTATAACTAAAAAGTATATCAAACAGGACTAAATAATTAGTAAACTTTTGACCAGTTTCACCTATTTGCGCCCTTAGAGATTAAACATAACCTCAAACTATAAAGGTGGTTGTTCTAAATTCTGATCACAACAATACAGGTTCAGACTTTCAAAAGTTTGTATTTGAGTAGCTTGTTACTTTGTGCAGACACTTCGTTTGGACTGTTGTGCTTTGAAATTGTTATTTTTATGCAGGGGAGTGATGATTATGATCAGACCAAAGAGCCTGAAGATTATGTTGAGGCTCAAGATGATGTTTAGTTGAAGTTTGGATGGAGGCTGATATCCGTACATGTAGAAGTTTAAATACATGATATACTTGTAGAAATAGTTTACCACTTGAGGAATCTCTTATAGGACCTTGATTATCTCTTTATAACTTTCTTGTTGGAAACATATGCTACAAATTGAATTATTGTATAAATATGATGTTTCGGCTTTAGTATGGATCAAGCAATCTCTTATTCTTGATTAAACAAATGTTTTGCATTTTCAGCCTGCAAATACCCATGTTTACTATTGTAGGTACTGCACTATCCGGATATAGGATTTTGGAAAGTGACGACGTATTTTGTCACTATTGGACGTTAAAGTTCGTTAGTTTCTCTTTAGGTTCACCCAATAAGTGACGCCTTTCTTTCGTTATTAATTTCATCAAATAGTGACGATTTTAGCCACTTTAGTGATGAACTTAAGAAAAGAAATTAGTTGTCACACACCCTTACGTGATGACTTTAGTTCGTCACTAATTTAGTGTCAAATTTCAATTTTGTCACTTTTTAATTTGTGACGGAGCTATTGTGACGACAAGTGACGACGTCGATTTTCGTCATTAAACTGGTTTAGTGACGAATTTTCCTCTAATAGTGACGATTTTCTATTCGTCATTAAAGCCTTTTTTTCTTGTAGTGTTGTGACCCGAGTAGATGTAAGATTTCATTGACAAGGGTAACAGCGAGTTTGAAGTTGAGTCGGAGACTAATGGGGTGAGTTCAGTTAAGGTGTTTGATGCAGTCGTGGTTTGCAATGGTCACAATACTCAACCTCGACTTGCGACTGATATTCCAGGTACAAAACAATTTTTTCACATCATATTTCAGGTATAAACTCAACTATTTGCTCATCAATTAAAAAGTCTCTTGAATAAGAAGTTGTTGAGTATAATACAGTAGAATGTGCGTATTTCTTTGCTGTTCACGAAAAATGCCAACAAGTTATTAAAATGCTAAGTTATCTAGATATTAGTAAAGTATACAAGTTTTGGATCTGTGTTATTTATATATACGTTGATTTATACAAATGACAGTACGATTACTTGCGACTCTTTATTGAAACCCATGTGAACACGAGGTTCATATGTTTGGTGTTTAAATCTTTTCTTATTAAATTACGACTAAACATAAAATTAGCGATAACATTATCTTTGGGGGAAAACTTTCTAATTTTCTGTCAAGTCATCCATGATTAATTCTATATGTTCTTTATAGTGTCGGCTAGTAGTCTATCATACTCAGATTTTGAATGTAAAAGTGTAAAATTAAAAATAAATACAATTAACACGATTCATGAAATTAAAATGATAATGATATAATACAAGTATATAACCTTTTTTTAGAAACTAAATTAACTATGTCCAATGATACAAGTATTTTTAAATGTATGTAACAAGTAACTAATATTGGGGCAGGTATTGAGGCGTAATCCCGAAAGCAAATCCATAGCCACAACTATCGCGTTCCTCAATCATTTCAATATCAGGTTAGCGATATACTCCCTCCGTCTTATAATAAGTGTCCACGTTACTATTTTGTGATGTCTCAAAATAAATGTCCATTTTATATTTCAATCAATGAGAGGAGATTTTAGTGGGTGAGATGATATTTGACTGATAAAGATTGTATTCTTTATTGTTATTCTACACGAATAATATGTATCTTCGATAATTAAGAATAATTTTTCAAAGTTAACTTAAAAGATGAGTAGGTCGTAGTTTTGGAAGTGGACCAAGTGCAATAGGCATATCAAAAGATATATCAACGGTTGCCAAAGAAGTTCATGTCTCTATGACACGTGTTTAAGCATGGCAAGAGATAGTTGAAAAAGTGAAGTCTCGGCTTTCCAAATGGAAATCCAAAACTTTATCTATTGGTGGTCGTTTAACTTTGTTGAAATCGTTTTAAGAAAAAGAAGTAAAAAAAGAGAAAAAAAAAAAATAAGAATAAAAAAAAAAAAAAAATTCTATTCCAGTCTTTCACATGTCTATTTTCAAAGTTCCTTCAAAGTGCGTCATATCTTGGAGTCTATTAGAAAGTCATTTCTTAATGGCCATGATCCGTAGTAAAAAGCTTCTGGGTTAAATGGAACAATGTTTTGACAGACAAAAAATGAGGCGGGCTAGTGTGTCTAGCTATTTGACGTAAATAGATGCTTGATAATTAAGTGGGTTATAGAATTTTTCTCTCGCAAAAAGACCACTTGACTAGAAGTTATTGTGTCTTATTCACGGTGTGGGTGGTACAATTTCAATCGGAATGACTTCTACTGCAAATCATGTTGCTTTCGATTTTGAGTGACAGTTCGATCTCTCAAGAAAAGGTATGTATGTTTTTGATTATCTGACACATAAGAAGGGAAACGTGGATCACCAAATTCTGTTGGTCATGGCAACTAGGGGCATTTTTGAAGACAATTTTTCCCAATTATACGCGCTTGATTCTCAAAGATGTTCCTGTTAGTTTCCAAGATAGCACACGATGTTTTGGTCCTGTACCTTCCGTCAATTCTCTAGAGGGGTATCGAGCAAAATCAAGTTCGACAGCCTAGAAAATTGGGATCGTTCTTGTCACTATCAGTGCCTTCGTCTAGACGATGAATTGGAATCTGGAAGTACGTGGTGAATAATTATCGGTTGCACTGCTCGTAACGTATCGATGAGATATCGCCTTCCGAATATTGAGAAAAAAAAGATGGGTAAAGTGAGGTCCCGATAAAAACAACGTCTTGCATGGAAATCAAGACCGATGCATTATCCTACCCGGTTCAACATTTCTCGTAGAGGTATTGACATTCAGATATGTCGAGTCCCATTGTGATAAGTGCTATTTGAATCGATCGACCCATTTGTTCTTTATGTGTGGTAATGGTTCGGTTACATTGCTAATAAAGTTTTGAGCTGGTGGAATTTTGGATCACGCATCTTGTAACTCATATGCAGAATGGAATCTTGGCTTGTTTAATTCGATGGATTCCAATTCTCAAAAAGCGATGTTCGAGAAGAGTTTGGTATTCCATTTGGTGGTTACGTTGGATCTATCGAAACAAGCCTCCTTTTGACGAGAGAAAACTCTAAGTCCGATGCTTATTTGATAATAGTCATTGCTAGTTCTTTTATTGGTGTATAGGTATAATATCTAAAGCCTCGTTCGATGAACGAATGGCTCAAATACCCTATATATTGTTTGTAATCAAGCCTCCTTCTAGTTTTGTTTCCTAATAAAATCGCGTTCCAAAAAAAATTCAATCAAGTATTCAATTAGTTTAACATCTAATGTAGTCTAGTAGGTTTTGATAGATTTGAGATTGGTAATTTGTGTTAGGAAACCCCTTTCTAAGACCGGGTCCATTTCGCAACCACTAGACATTCTACAATCCACAGTCCACATATCTATAATTAGAAACTACTTGTACTTGTTTTTTATATATTATCCAAAAAAAATATACCCTTCTTTATTCTCTAGCTCTCTCTTTGCGACTAAGTCAATCTCAAAAACGATCTTTAAACTTTTCAATCCGTATTCTTCTCATTCTTTCCTTTTAGATATAATAACTGTTCTTGAACATTAACTACACCATTTGTGGTGGTTATGTCTCAAACACGTGTATTTATTGATCTCATTTAATTCGTTCAGTTAGGGTAAGCAAAGATACGCTCAGAGTTCGGCGAGTTTCATTTTACAAGGAAAAGAAAGACATGAAAAGGTATGGAAACAAAAAGTTGTAGTTCTTAAAAATTTCTAGGATAGAAATGACTGAAAAGAATAGGATTAGAAGGGAAATAATGGGCTTTTTTTCTTATGAAAACATTCCTCCCATTTTTGACCGTATGCAAACGGAAAGAAATACTAACTACTCATAATATGGAAAATGACCTATATTTCCCCATTAAAATCTATTGTAATTTTAAGTAACGTATGCATGAAGGGCAATAATTGTCAAATGACTTTCTTTTTTTCTTTCATAACACTCAAGAACATAAAAAGTTATAAACTTTCTTTTCTTTTCTTCCATCTCAAGAACAAGAATAAGATTAAAAACTTTTCTTTCTTTCTTATCATTTTTTTCTTTACCTATCATTCCTTTCTTCCTCTTTTCTAAACTCGAGAACGGCAGCATTAGGGATTATTTTCATTCTTTAAGTCGCTGAATTTTTAGTTGCATGAGACTTAAACTGTTTGACGCTAACTTAACATCAGATGTCATAGAATGTTACATTCTGAAAGCTAAGAATCATCAGTGGCTGAGTCGGCAGTTAGCTGAGATAGAAAAACACAATCATGTCAAACTTGTGTTAATGAAGACTAACAATTACATAACACAGGATCTGTTTCAAAACTGGAAAATGACTGATGTTCTGCTCGTCCCCTTCTTTTTTGATTACTTGATTCTCCAACATGGAAACCCATAATACATTAATAGTGTATGACAAAGAATTGGGACAGAAACTAATAGCAGAAAGATACACAAAATAGATAAAAAACTGAATATATTGATTGATAGAATTGATTTGTTTACAGTTTCATAACCTATATATATACTAGATGAATCGGTGTCTTCACAAAGAGGAAGAACCGTTTCTATATAACTAAACGACACAACTAATCTAACTGCTATAACCCTATACTAAACGGTTTATACCGTTACCTTTTGGACCCAGCCCAATTACAATTTGGGTTTACAGAACTTTACATAAAACAAAATATAAATATATACTAATAGGTCCTTTAACTATTATTAATAAACTACTGATATATATCATTAGTTCCAACATTAAATGCTGATGCGGATACAAACGTTTCCGTAGCTGAAAAGATACGGAACATTGAAAAAAATACCGGAGGGTAAACTAGATCTTTTGGGAGATGATGGGATGTCATTGAACAATAAAGGTGATAAGTCAAGTAATGCTGGAACTAGTTGTAATGGCGAACCTAGTAAGAAAAGTGCCATATTTCGTATCTTAATATCCCCGGCTGGTAATGGGGCAGATGTTGTCATTCCCATAACATTAGTTCAACAGGTTAAGGAACGTTTTAAGAATTCTGTCTATGGGTTTTTTCTGGGCAAGAGAGTTGCGTATCTAGTGGGTGAAAACTATGTTAAGAATGTGTGGAGTAGGTTTGGGCTTGTTTGTACTATGATGAATGCGAAAGGCATTTTCTTCTTTAAATGCGATATGTACGAGAATCATGATATGTCCGAGCACCTTCAGTCTATTTGTGATAATCTTGATATCACGGTCCGTGGCAGGAAGAAGAAATAGATTTTTTGATGTTTGTTGAGTCAATTGTTTTCTAGTTTTAGTAGTATCCTCCTATGGAGTAGTTGTGTTTGTTATGTTCGCTTTTTGCCTATGTAACAGGCTGAGATGTGGGATTCACCCACATCCTTTGTACTGAATCATTTTTTTTAGTAATACATTTATTGGGGAAACCCTTTACCCAAAAAAACACGGGTATGGATGCAATGCTTAAAAGTGGACCATGGTTGATTCGTAATGTGTCCTTGATTCTTCGTAAATGGTCTCCTATGGCGAATGTTTCTAAGGAGCACTTAAAGAGTGTCCCATTTTAGGCTAAACTTTATAATGTGCCTATCAGTCACTCACAGAGGATGATTGTGCATTATTGCTATAAAACTTGGCACTCCTTTGATGTTAAATTCATATAGAGCATCTATGTGCATGGAATCATGTGGTCGGTCAAGTTTCACGAGAGCCGTGATTGATCTTTGTGTCGACATTGAGTTGAAAGACACTTTTGTTATGGTTGTTCCTAAAATTGAAGGTGATGGCTATATCTTGCATACTATTCGCGTGGAGTACGAGTGAAAGCCTACTAGATTCCTATGTGCATGGTATTTGGACATTCTTTAGATATTTTCCCAAATAAATTCATTCCTAACATGTCGAAGAACGTGAAGAATAATAGGCAAGCTGTCTGTTGGGTGTCGGTAGGTCCTAAGTCTCATCTAGTGTATAGACATGTCCAAGCTAAGCATACTAAGAAAACAAAGTCTAAGCAGGCTAAACCGAAGGAAAACGCCAATAAGGCAGCGTCTAGTTCAAACCTGAGTGATTCACCTATTTCTATTAGAGCGAATATTGAGATTTCAAACCCGTTTGAGGCTCTTAATATATTTGATAAAGAGGTTTGGGCTGCCCCTAGTTGCAATGTGTGTTTGAATAAGAGTGTGACTGACATTAATATGTAAACAAAAAGGCAGCTAACGTGGGAAATGAGGATAGTGATAGTGACGTGATTGAAGATGATAATGAAACTTTAAGCTTTACGGCGTCTAATCATCCTAAGGTTTCTAGTTCCTCTAAAGGTGGATGTGGACACTGAAAATCTAGATTATATGAGCGTTGGAAGGAAGACTATGAAGATAACCCATATGATGAATCTGAATGCGATGACTTACATGAAGATCAATTGGTGTTTTGTGACTCTTATGATATTAGACTTCCTAGTCATATTAGATGTTAGTTTATATCATATTTTGTGTCAAATGTTATCTAGAAATTAGTCATTCATCTCCGTTTTGTTTAGGAATTATAGTGTGTGGTTTGTGTAAGCTTTACCGCCTATTTAACAGGCTCGGATGTGAGATTCACCCGCATCATATGTACTTAAGGGTTTTTTGTAGTAAAATATATAGCGGATTTAAAAGCGTTTTACCTAAAAAAAGGTTATAGTTATACTCGACAAAACGTTTCTCCCAAACCATAAATCCATCTGTTGGAAGAAATCCAACAAACCGGTTTCTAAAGTGAAACCATGAAATCAAGAACTACTCCAACAAGACCTCGACAAAAGGTTATAATCCCTTAATACCGAGTGGCACCAACACATACACGAGATATTTCCCAGCTCACTGCACATCTATGTATCATCAACTCGTACCCTTTGATCGATCTACCCATGGTGTAGTCAGAATCCGCAAAAACTTGTACGTCCATCTGTAATCCACGATTAAACCCATCCAACATATCCACATCAGGCCATGTTATGTTAAGTCTCGTGCAGACCACCTGATACTCCTCGCTTCCAACTACATATATATATATATATTTATATTTATAATTATAAATATTATTTATTATATATATATATATATATAGATATATATATATATATATATATATATATGACGCCTTACTCCTCTTTTCCACATCACAGTCCCTTAATAGACTACCCTTCAATGACAGTATAGAGTGTCCCTCCAACAAAGTTTATACCAACTTCTCATTATAAAACCTAGACTGTGACACCCTTAGAGTATTACCACTCCGAGAGTCCTAAAGATCTCCATACCAAGTATAATTTCCTTTGCTTCATCCAGCAAACCCTTGATAACCCAAATCTCAGCCTTGCTTTCACAAGTAAACCCCATATAATCTATATAGAGGAATAGATATATGAACATAACAAGTGCATACTTCTAATAATATATGTTACTATCATCATTGCTTTGCTTGAAATCGTTGCTCAGGATACACATACTAGACAGAGTATCCATATCTTCTTTCATTACAAATATCCACTTGGAAATTACCTCACAAGCAACTGCATCCTTGAAAGTCAATGACTTATGTGCATATTCTTTTATCACTGTAGTAACTCCTAAAGTAGCCATATTACTGTCACCTCTATACCTTTCAGCAGCATTACCCTCTGCACTCTCTTGACCAAGTACTCCGATTTTCATAATGACTGCCCCTACATTTGCACCATGGTGTACCTGCTTATTTACCAAGCAGTCCATGTTTGTTTTTCCTTCAAGTTGTTTAACCTTAAACTTTCTTTGAGCCACTTTAGCATGATTGTTACTCTCCTGAATTACCTCAGCTTCATAATTTTCCTGAGCTCCCTATAGTTCCACCTCATGAAAACACACTTTTAAGCATGTACTCCATGAACTCTTGTTTTAACACAAGGACCAAGTTGTTTGAACCTAACTTGTTTTGAACCTCCATGCTTTTGTACAATATTCCCATTGAGCTTTTCAATGTTTAACCTAGTATTCATACTAGCCATTCTTCTTTAACCTTGCTACAAACCTTGTCAAGTTGCTTTTTAACCAACTTTATCAACAAGTCTCACAAGCAGTGTGCTAAATCCGCTTTCTTGTAATAATTGATCTACTAACCTTTAAAAAAACCTAAAGCTTCAATCTTTCCACCTTAATTCTACAACCTTGATAAACCTTGTACTCTAAGTAATCACTTTTCTTGAATCCCAAGACAGATCTTACTTTACTTGTCTTCCAAGAACCACCAATACTTGAATACCAAGAAACCGTTTAAAGTAAATATTTTGTCGATTAAACCCTAGCAAACCTGAAACTTGAAACCCAAGTAACAAACTAGTCGACAAAATCCTTGATGATAGAAGAACCCTAACCGAAAAACCTTGAACAAATAAATCAAAGAAAACCATTTGATGAAACCCTTTCTCAAATAGGTCAAACTTCACCACCAAGTAACCTTCTTTAAACCAAAACCTTGAAGTTGAAACTTCTTGCAAAACCTTGTCACCTTTGAAACTTAAAACCAAAACTCCAAGAACCTAGTCACAAAAGAAAAGATTTCCTATAACCCTAGGAGAATCAATCTGCCTCCTTGCAAGAAAACTTCAAGAACCTTGTTACCTAAGTAATCTTGATTTGTAACCCCTAGAAACCTTTAACCTTGTAATCTACACAAGGATGGTCAAATATTAACCAAAAAACAATAAAGAACATAACCACCAGACTAAAAACTTTGACAGCTTATATCTCACTCTTGGAAGATCCTATGCAATATCCCTCTAGTAAGATCCTAGATCTATGTGTGTAACACCCTTATTTTTACATATAGCAGCGGAAGCTAATCTCGGGTATTACTTCAAGGTACAACAGTCATAATCATAGAAAACAAATCAAAAAGAGTCATTTTTGAAAATAAGTTATCATTCATTATTTCTTCAGAGTTTTTACAAACGAGAGGTTCCCAAAATCTATACAATAAAGTTTGAATGATAATGGTTTTTCCATCTTCGTGTCCTCACCACTCCGTGCCATTAGTTACCTAAGATAAAACATGTTAAAAAGTCAACACAAAGGTTGAGTGAAATCCATAGGTTTAAGTTTAATAATTTGAATGCAAGTGCGATATTGGGTTACGTTGATATACACCCGTTATTGAAAAACATATTTATTATTGCTATTAGCTCATGAATCCAAAGCCTTAGGGTATGGTGATACGTTATAGCCCCTGCGGGTACCTTTGCCAAAATACCCGTGTGATTTCTAATGATGTGCAATTGGTTACTCATAACTGGGTACACCAACGGGGAGTCCAACCTAAATAGATCTATTCACACCATTCGCGCTTACTACGGAGAGTAATTAACGGTTCATGATTATGGGGACTTAAAGGCAAAGCAGTTACTTAGGCAATAGTAAATTGAAATAGTATACAGAAATAATTGCATTCATGTTTATAGCATGTATCCCCCTTGCGGGTTTATAAAAAGATTGAAATGCGAGGCTATGAACTCACCTGAACGGTTATAGGGAAATTGATAGCAAAGGTATATGGAATGAAAGTAATGGCTTCGTCACGGGCAACCTGGGGTAATATATGTCAAGTCTTAGTTTGATTGAATATGTAAGATTTTACATCGATGTTGGTTTTAATATAAAAATTATCATAACACCGTTCGGGCCATCATAATTGATGATGAATGATATAATAGTTACAACATAAGCAGTTTTAAGCGTTTTATTCAATATCTGGAAATGTTAAGCACGTCAAGCGTTAATTAAAGTTATGTCTTGTAATGTTTTGAATGTGTTTTTATACTTTTTCAAAATGTTACATTTTAGACCCTTGAGTTTAAGATGATTGATTAATGGATTAGAACATAAGTAGTTTTGAGCATTTTATTCAATATCTAGAGAGGTTAAGCAGGAGGAGCGTTAATTAAAGTATGTCTGGTAATCGTTTTGAATATTACTTTTTACTTTTTTTAATAATGTTACATTTTAGGAACCCGAGGTTTGGAAAATTGCAAGTAGACCCCTGGGGTTTGCATTTTTATGACTTTGGTCCTTCAACTTTTATTGATATATCAAGTAAACCTTGTACTTTAAAAAGTGACATAATAGATCCTTATAGTTATAACTTTGATAAAATGACACTTTTAGTCCTTTTAGTTATAAGTTTTTAAATTTACGATATTTACCCTTTGGCATTGGATTATAATTATAAAACATGTTCCAAATTGCCATGGCAAGCTTAATTTAACATTTCAATTGTCATTTATAAGTTATAATAAACTAAAATATGAGATTTTACATAACAAAGTTTAAATTTAACGATATTCGTTTAAGCTAAAAGGATTAAACGTGAGTCAAATCTAGGGTTTAAAATGAAAAACGCCGCGGGTTTTAGGTCAAATTCTTCCATGACTTATAAAGAATTATTTTAAACATTATATAAGTCTATTGGATATATTATAAACAATAGTTTACAAGCTTAGGCTCATAGTTTAAGTTAAAATATGAATTTAGGGTTTTGGCGGATGTATCGGTTTTGGATCAAAAGCTTATAACACTTAGGTTTTGAGTTAAAAATCTTTTATATTATGATTTTAGAATGATCATATTGAACATTATGGACGATTATAAAAGTAGAACAAAGCTTAGAGGGAACATGGTTTGAGCTTTTAGCGGAAACGTGTCAGAATCAGGACTTTCGGCTTTGTACGGCTTAGAGTTAACGACTCCCGGGGCTTTGTATCTTGTGTTTCTTTGCTTCCTTTTCTATACTTGAGACTTCTTAAGATCTATTAGAATTCATATTGAGAAAGGATTTGCTACTATGAAGGGTTATAGAGGAGGAAGTGGGGGATGAAGAAAAATGAAGACATATGTGTCTTATTTATACCCATTTGAAGGTATAATGAGTAAGATAGCTTCATGATCTGGTTAGGACACATAGGAGGTCTAGAGGGTGATAAGGAGGGTCTATAGGATGTGTTGGTTTAAGCTAGAGAAACTAGCTTGGATTCTGTGTTGTTTTCTTTCTTTCTTTCTGCCGCGGCTAAGATGTGAACAAGGATGCATGTGATGAATTTTATACAATATAAATGGAAGATATTTTGAAGATAGGTGCTTGTAAGCAGCTAGGGAGGTAAAGGTGCTTGTTCATTGAGGTGCTTGGTTGCAAGAAAAATAGTTAAAATGGGTTATTTTGCAAGGGTTTTGGTTTCGGGTTCACTAGGGCTCATTTAGGGTTCGGGTTGAGTTTTCTAGCTTGTAATTTGTTTACATTGATTAGGAATGATAGGTTTAAAGATCCTAGGACTTTTATTAGGGTTATAATCATATATTTGATAGGTGGTTTGAGTTAAAATGGGTAGAAATGAGAAAACGGGTCAAAGTCACAATTAGGGCACAATTAGGGTTTTCTTGGTTCGTTCAATGTGTATTGAGTATAGACATGATTGAAATGATGATGAGTATGATTGAGGATGTTGTAATTTAATGTTATTATACTTATTTAAGAGTTGGTTTAAGGTTTACAACGGTTAAAATCAAGAAAACGGGTCCATGGTTAGAAACTAGCCTTGGTTTTTGGGTTTTAGGTTTTAAAATTAGGGTTTTGAGTGCAAAAGATGTATGAAAGCTTATGGAATTTGAATATTTAGGGTTTTATACATATAGAATGGATGTAGTGCTGTGTACATAAGTAGGTAGTGACAGAAATGAGGGATGAAATCGAGGTAAAACGGATATTTTAGGGATTTAGCTTAATGACTTATGATTGAGCTTTTAAGGACTTGTATTTGATTTAAAAGACCCCCCCTATATTTTTCAAATGAGATGTTTATATTACTTGTACATATGATTTAGTAGCTTGTGCATTCACTTTAGGTGTTAACCTTTTCATGAGGTTAGGGTTTAGGGCATCCGATAATGGTTTAAAGCCCGATTTGATATGATGTTGCAAATGGTATCTTATAGGAATAATGTATCTTGTAATAATGATATTATGATATTGACTTGACATGTTATGATATTTGCTTGACATATATGAAGATAGGATTGCCATATGTAGGTTGTTCGAGTCCGTTAACTGCAGGTTATATTGCATATTAAGATATTGGCAAAGTAATGTAATGTAATAAAGCGAAAAATTTCCCTAAAAAAGGTGAGTTCATATATAACTGATAGATTGTACATCATCTAACTTAATAGATGGATATTTACATTTATGAAAATTGCGGGTTGTTATAGTAACCCTCTCAACTCTGACCTCAACCGGGCCTCTCACACCCGTCTCTGTCTCATCTTGATCAACAACCTCAACTACAACTCTAGCATCAATCCCTCTATCCCTAAGAGCATCTGCGTAAGCAATACACTCGTTAATCTCTGCCTGAATCTCTGGATCAATATCCTACTCTAAATGAGGCTCGTCACTAACCCTGACAATAACATCATCCCTCAAACTAGTCTCTCTATGCTCAACCTCTACATCTGCCGAATAACCAGAATCCGTAACTCTCTTAGGTGATGGTATCAAATCAGCATGGACAGGAGATAAAGCTTCAGATACAAATGGTAATGCAGGTACAGATGTCATAGGGGACCTACGTCTCTTGCGAGATGGCCCCGCAGAAGTACTCGGTAAATCAGGTGAAGAATGATCTGACAATGAGTGTCTCGAAGAAGAATCAGATGAAGCATCTGAATGAAAATCTGATGATGCCTCTGATGACGAATCTGAAGAAGAATGATCGGCAGACGGTCTCACAGCAAGACGATAATTGGGTAACGGTCCAACCCTCTTCTTCGCAGTCATCATGTGTACCGGCCCATTAAGATGGTAGCGGTACGGTCGACCATGAGGAATAGGCTGTCCAGGTGATAGAATCATAACCCGACGACGAGGTATGATAGGTGATCTCTAGGTAGAAGTGGTAATCTTAGTGAAAGGCGTACCATGGGTAGGTGATGGTGGTATATCTGGTGTATCACTATCTGTGGTGTCATCATCCGATGATAAAAATTGTGAGATAGCTGGTAATAGTAGTTTATGGTCTAATGATGGATCCTCAGATGGATCAAACCCTGAATCAGATGCATGTGAGTAATCAGGAGAAGCTGGTGTATAATTTGGGGATGGTGGTATAGTAGGTGCTATGATAGGTGTCTCTGTGGGTATCAATGCTGTGTCAGTCTGAGTAGCAAGTGGAGTAATCACTGGTGTGGTGTCAGGAATAGTTGTAGGGATAGTTACGCACAGATCACTGTCCAGCAGTGTGTTCCCTATGCTATCCTCTGATGAGTCCAAAGAAAATCAAGATAACTGAAATAGCCATAACCTGCACAAGCAAAGTTTATATAAATCATCTTTATATCAACCATGCATGATGCAAAAATATGAATGGGTGAATGGGTAACTGGATGAATGCAAAATGAATGAATGAATGAGTCATCGAGCACGTCATGATAGGATGAAATAAGAAATACTTAGAAATATTAGATATACTTAGTATTTAATATGTATATATTATTTACGTAGTACTTAGTTATGTATACCTACTTGTAAGGTCACGTTAACGCACGATAATCTACGTAGGATCACATATGGGTTATAGTCCAGACCTAGTTTTATACTAACTGGTTCTCTATAGCCTTGGCTCTTGATTACCAATCTGTCACACCTCAGACGGGGGTACGATACGTGTCCCGGGAGGCGTGACTTTATTGAGCATTCTTCACAGTACATTAGCATAAAGACGGACCTCTAAGGGTAAGTTTTGAAAAATAAACACGTTGCCGCAAATTTTTAAAAATAATAATAAGTTTTACATTCGCATTAAATTTAAAAGATTTAAGTTAAATTGCCGAAGCTTATATATAGTTCAACAACGGTATTAAAGACTTAGATAAATCTCTGGTAAGACGGTACAGGCAAATAGGTCTTCACATAAGGTCATAGCAACACTACTCATGCTAAGCACTGAAAAAAACATGCTTAAAACGTCAACATAAAGTTAAGTGAATTCAGGTTTAGTTCAAACGTTGTTATAGTGGACCACAAGATATCAAAACGTATGTGACAGTCATAGGAGATACAACTTCACATAAAAAGGTATTTACGTTGCACTAAGCTCATGACACTGAAGCTAATAACGAAAGATAGCATGTACATTGCTATAAGTAATTGCTTGCCCTTACAGGTGTCCGACCAAAGACCACCTAACCAGATTCGACATGACATATATCCGTTTATCGGGAGCCCCGTGGGTAGTGAGCGCTACTCACCCGGATAGGGATAATTAGTCCCAATAGATCTATTTATTCACTCGCGCTCCCTCAACCGGTCCTCCGGTCAAGAAATTGACAGTTCATGATAGTTCGGGCAATAGTGGTCTAAACGCTACTTAGGCAACACGTAAATAGGGAAATCTCACGTATAGTACTTGTGTCCAGTTTTAAAAACAAGCAATGTTTCTCACCCCAAGTTATAAAACATTTATTCAAAACGAGTAAAAGAGTGGGGCTATGAACTCACCTTGATGATAAGGTAAAGAGTATACGTCAAAAAGTAGGGTCACTCGGAACGAACGGTGGTACACGGGTATGACCTAGAAGAATACGGGTTTCGATTTAGTCTCGGAAAGTTAACGTATGTGATTGATGCATGAACGTTTATTATTCATTTTTGGTAAACGTTATTTGTGTATTAAAAACGTTAGTGATCGATTTTTATGAAAAGTCTTAAGTTGTAAGTAAGTACGTATATAATATTATATTAATTATATAAATATAATATTATATTATTATTAACGTATAAATAAACCTGTTATTTATAATTTGACATTTCCAAATCGTTAAGTAATTTAGTCAAAACATTTTATTATTTATGCTTTCTAAATAATTTCTAAGTATAAGATTTTTACAAAATTTCGGCATGACCCGTTCGTGTTTACTCATTTTTCCAAAGTCGTAGACTTTATTAAAAACCAATTTCAAACCACTTCCAAATCACAATTTACAATTTACAAACTCTATACAATCGTTTTCCATTTAAAACAAGTCTAACGAGTCACTAAAACACTTATTGGGCTTTTAGGTCTAATAAGCCTTTTAAAACGCCAAAGTATGAAATAAATAAGTCTGGTATACTAAAAAGATAACAAACAAGTTCTAGGTTCATCAATAAGCTACCACAAGCTTATAATAAGCCAAGACATAACAAGCCAAACCCATAAGCTTGTGTACAAGCTTGGGCCGCGGCTTATGTTGTGGGTGACGTGGGCTTGAAGGCCCATTAAGCCTTATTTGATCTTATGGATTAAGTCAAATAGCTTAATGCTTCATCCTTTCAAAAATAAACTAACAATATCCAAAATAAAACTAAGTTACAAGAAAATAAGTCACAACAATATTTCTTTATATTTTTCCATTTTATTTCGCGTGTATATATATACTAAAATAAGCTCAAAATAATTAAACAAGCTCTCAAATAAGCTTACAGATATAAGCCGAATACAATAAGCTCAAAAGTACAAATATCATCACATGAAAATAACCACGATCACAAAACTATGATTTCCTTATATTTATTTTTATAAATTTCGAACCATAAGTATACCTTTTTAAGGTTTATGTAGTTTCAAAATCATTCTTTTTACAAAACAAGTTGTACAACAAAGGTTTATGCATCAAGAGAAGTAAGGAAGTACAAGTTATTTGAAGTTTTGAAGACTTACAAAGAAAAATGGTTTTTAGAGATGAACAAAGATCAAGAACAACCCAAACGTTGTTTATTTTATACCCAAATGATCTTAAAAGATCAAACATTCAACTAGTCTTCAAAAGTAAATGATTGAAAGTGAAAAATTTATGGTTTTATATGTGTTTGGGTTTGTGCCATGAGTTAGGGTGAGCAAGAGAGAAAAAGAAAAGCTCAAATACAAGTGTGTGTGTGTGTGTGTGTGTGTGTGTTATGAATGAATATGTAATGAAATATGGTATATAACTAAGTTTCTTCACACATTAGAGTGTGTTTGTGTGTGTGTGTCGTATACAAGAGACAAGGGAAGAGAGGGGACCAATTTGATCTCCTAATCATATTCAAGTTATAACAAATTATGTGATTAAGGCTTGTCTTCTTGTTTTGAATTCAAACTTGTTCACCAAGGGTGCATGTGGTGTTTGTTTGGGTCGAACAAGACAAAGGGGAGGGGGGACCAAATTATTCTCTCCATTTTATATTGCTAGTGCTTCCCACTTGATTTAATTTCCAAATCTTACATGTATAAGCTCATGTTATAAGTAAACCACGATTAACGAAAGTAACGAAACGAATAATGGTATCACCGAAAATTATGAAATTTTTAATATTGTCATAAAATGTAAAACCGTGGCTATTTCCAAAATACTACAACGTTTGGCATCCCGGTTCGCTCCCGGAGACGGTTCTCAGATAAAAGCGGGAATACTTCCCAGTTACACGTAAATATTAAATGAAACTTCAAAAATTCAAATTGCTAAATGGAAACCGCTAAATTATTAAATGGAAATTCTCGGGGTGTCACATTCTTTCCCCATTAGAAGAGCTTTGTCCCCAAAGCTCATGACGTGGTATCTGCCACCGGTGCAGAACTTGGGAAAAGATGAGGGTACTTCTTTTGCATTTGCTCTTCACGCTCCCAGTTGAACTTAGGACCCCTCCTAGAGTTCCAGCGTACTTTGACAATCGAAATACGACTCTGCTTCAGACGCTTGACCTCACGGTCCATGATCTCGACAGGTTCTTCGATGAAGTGCAATTTGTCGTCAACTTGGATTTCATCCAACGGTATAGCAAGCGGTTCCTTAGCCATGCATTTCTTTTATTTCGAGACGTGAAACGTACTATGAACTCTACTCAACTGCCCTGGGAGTTCAAGTCGATAAGCAATGGTTCCTACTTTAGCAATGATCTTAAAGGGTCCAATATAACGAGGGTTCAACTTTCCCCGTTTGCCAAAACGTATCACCCCTTTCCATGGCGATACTTTTAACATGACCTTATCTCCTACTTGAAACTCAAGAGGTTTTCGTCTTACGTCGGCATAGCTCTTCTGACGATCACGGGCGGCTTGGATAGGGTTCTTGATTTGAACTATTTTCTCGGTTGTCTCGTGGATGATCTATGGGCCAGTGAGCTGACTATCTTCAACTTCAGCCCAGCAGACAGGTGATCGACACTTGCGCCCATACAACGCCTCAAACGGAGCAGCCTTAATGCTGGTATGGTAACTGTTGTTATACGAAAATTCTACCAATGGTAAGTGTCTATCCCAACCTTTTCCAAAGTCGAGTACACAGGCACGTAACATGTCCTCTAACGTCTGAATGGTTCTCTCACTCTGACCATCGGTCTCTGGATGGTAAGCTGTACTCATATCCAATCGAGTACCTAATGCTTTATTTAGGGACTTCCAAAAATGTGAAGTAAATCTCCCATCGCGATCAGAGATGATCGAAACTGGCACTCCATGCCTTGAGACTACTTCCTTCAAATATCGTCTCGTCAACTTCTCCAACATGTCATCTTCCCGCATAGGCAAGAAATGAGCAGACTTAGTGAGACGATCAACGATTACCTAAATCGTGTCTTGACCGGCTGCCGTATTTGGCAACTTAGTCACAAAGTTCATTGTTATATTCTCCCATTTCCATTATGGGATCTCTGGTTGAACCAACAAACAGACGGTTTTTGATACTCTATCTTAACTTTAGCACACGTTAAACACTTGCTGACATAAGTGGCAATTTCTGCTTTCATGTTGGGCCACCAATACAGCTTCTTAAGGTCTTGGTACATCTTATCCGATCCAGGATGGATGGAATACTTTGACTTATGGGATTCATGCATAATTAAAGCTCTCGGGTCACCAAAACACGGAATCTAACTTTGATTGTTCAAACATAACGTTCCGTCAGCACGTGGTTCTAGCTTGTTAATCATGCCATGCAAATCTTCGTTGATGAAGTTCTCTTCTTTTCTAGCTTTCGATTGAGCATTCAAAATCTGCTTAGGAAGGTTTAACCCTATAGTCATAACAAAGGCTCGAACTCGTAGCGGCTTACTTCTTTCCTTTCGGCTTAAGGCATCAGCCACCACGTTCGCCTTTCCTGGGTGATATCGAATCTCACAGTCGTAGTCGCTCAACAACTCTAACCAACATCGTTGTCTCATGTTCAGCTCCTTTTGATCGAGAATGTGTTGCAAACTCTTGTGATCAGTGAACACAACGCACTTCGTACCGTACAGATAGTGTCTCCACATCTTCAAGGCAAACACTACTGCACCAAGCTCTAGGTCGTGTGTAGTATAGTTCTTCTCGTGAACCTTGAGTTGGCGGGATGCGTAGGCTATGACCTTCTCTCTCTGCATCAAAACCGCGCCCAACCCTTTATGCGAAGCATCGCAGTATACCACGAAGTTCTCACTTCCCTTAAGTAAAGCCAAAATCGGCGCACTACACAGTTTTTGTTTCAACAGCTGAAACGCAGCCTCTGCCTTTTCTCCCCAATCAAACTTTACGCTTTTCTAAGTCAACTTCGTCATAGGTCTAGCGATTTTTGAGAAACCTTCGATAAATCGTCGGTAGTAACCGACCAAACCTAAAAATTGACGAATCTCGGTTGGTGTTTTGGGTGATGCCCAATCCTTGATTGACTCAATCTTAGCGGGATCAACGTGAATGCCTTTACTATCAATCACGTAACCAAGAAATTATACCTTCGACAGTCAAAACTCACACTTTGAAAACTTGGCGTACAATTCTTCCTCCTTTAATAACTTCAAAATCAACTTAAGGTGTCCTTCGTGCTCCTTTCTACTCTTGGAGTAAATCAAAATATCATCGATGAATACGATCACGAATCTATCCAGATACGGTTTGCACACCTGATTCATCAAATCCATGAATACTGCTAGTGCGTTAGTCAAGCCAAAAGGCATTACTTGGAACTCATAGTGACCATAGTGAGTCCTAAATGTTGTCTTTGAAATGTCTTCCTCACGAACTCTGAGTTGATGATAACCAGATCTCAGGTCGATCTTAGAGTAGACTCTTGACCCTTGCAGTTGATCAAACAAGTCGTCGATCCTCGGAAGTGGGTATCGGTTCTTCACAGTAAGTTTGTTTAGTTCACGGTAGTCAATACACATCCGAAAAGAACCATCTTTCTTCTTGACAAACAAAACCGGTGCTCCCCAGGATGAGGAACTGGTTCTTATAAATCCTCTGTTAGAAAGTTCTTGCAACTGAGTAGACAATTCTTGCATTTTGGCTGTTGCTAATCGATACAGGGCTCGTGCTACAGGTGCAGCACCGGGGACTAAGTCGATTTAAAATTCAACTTGTCGAGCAGGTGGCAGTCCAGGCAAGTCTTCTAGAAAGACTTTTGGAAATTCCCATACGATTGACACGTCCTTAAGTCGCTTCTCCTACAACTTATCCTCAGCCTTCTTTGATGTAACTTACGCTAGGTAGACTTGACATCCCTTCTGAATATACTTCTGGGTCCTTGTACACGATATGATGTTCAGCTTACTTCCGCCGTCGTAATTATCACCTCGGATTATCAACACCTCATCTCCATAAGGAATACAGACGACCTTCTCGTCACAAACAATCAACGCGTGGTATTTCGCCAACCAATCCATACCGATGATGTTGAAACTACCAAGTTCTACGGGCATTAGATCTATGTCGAATGGATGGCCTAATAATCCTAACGTGCAACCTCTAAGAACAACATTTGTTTCTGAAATTCTTCCATCGGCAAGTTTTACGGCATAACTAGTGTCTAAAGTGGATGGTGCAACATCAAGCAAAGCACTAAAGGTAGACGACACAAAACTTCTATCGGCGCCCGAATCGAATAACATGGAAGCATAACAGTTATTGAGAAGAAACGTACCCGTGACAACATTGGAATTAGGGTTTGTTCCTCCTCTTCCGATGGCATAGGCCTTCGTTGTAGCTTCATTACCTCCAGCCTGGTTTCCAGTCTTGTTTCCATTCTTGTTTCTTGTCTGGTTTCCACGAAACTGATTCCTCAACTTAGGACAATCCTTCTTAAAATGTCCCGGTCTCCCACACTCATAACAAATAACACCCGGTTGATTCCCAACTGCAGCCGACGCGGCCAGAAGTGTCATTAAGCACAGAAGTCTCATAATCTCTTTGATTTCATCAAATTGAAGATGGTGGATTCACCTTATCAACCTGTTCTCTTGTTGTTAGAACGATTATCCCTTTGACAGTGGAGTATCCCACCAAAATGCGCGTATCCCTTTTTTCTGTCACTCTTATCTAGGTTTTCACCATCTCTGGTTAGTAACAAGTGCAACCAAAGCTGTGACGGTGCTTAATGGCAGGGTTTTTCCTGGTCATTTAATGATGTGATATCGCCGTTTTTGATGAGTTGGGAGTGATGATATGTGATTGTTTTGCGTATAGCATGCGGTTGCGATTGCTTCCAGCCAAAGAATAACGGGACGTTTAGAAGGTGAAAGCATCGTGTTTTCGAGCAGCACTCACGAGAGTGCGGTTCCGTCTTTCGACAACGCCGTTCTGTTTAGGTGTTCGAGGAGTAGAAGTTGGATGCTCAATTCCTTCTTCTTTAAAGAATGCATTAAGTGTCTTGTGTTTAAGAAACTCAGTGCCTCTGTCAGATGCGAACAGAAATTCTAGGGCTTGAAAGATTTCTTTGGATTATCAGTGCTAAAGTCTTTTAAAACTTCTGGTAGTTTCATCTTGGAACGTAGAAAGAGGTGTCAAGTATATCTTGAGTAGTATCGACACATTTACCAGAAATATCTTTCTTTTCCATTGATGTAGCAACCCGATAGGACCACATAAGTCCATGTGAAGCAAATTTCAAACCCGACTTTTGAAATTGGAACAGTCTCTTGACATTGAATGAGCTTCTTTTTGCTTTACTCACTTTACAAGAGGAAACATATTGATTCCGTGAACATACTTCATGTTTTGTAAAAACCAATCACAACATCTTTCTTTGAAAGCAAGTTGATGTAGTCGAAGTTGAGATGAGAAAGTCTTCGATGCCATAACCATGCTTGAGTTGGTGAGGCTTTAGCAAGGGACGAAGTGAGTAGAGAGGTTGTTTCTTGCAGGGCTATTGTATTCGAGATAGGATCCACGATTACGTGATAGTAAGTCGTTTCCTGAAGGATCTTAAGGTAAAAACATGTAGATTTCCGAAATGCACTCCAATCCGCGATCCAGAATTGACAACGTTCGAGATAAGTTATGAATTGAGACTTCGACGTAGTAAACTCTTTTTATCGTGATATTTCTTGAACCAACTTCTCCATAACAGACTTGGAGGCAAATTGCTCCATTGCCAAAATGCACGGTACCAAGTTAATCTCACAAAATTGCACAGCAGTTTCCATTTCCCGTCATATGGCTTGGTGCATCAGACGTCAACAAAGATTAGGATGAGTTGTACAATTGCAAAGAGAAGTCGAGGATGATGGAACACATGACAAATTGGATCCTAAAAGTGTTTGTGAGTTTCCAAGACATTCGTTATCCTAGATGTATTATCTACGGCCCCCCAAAACTAACTCTTTTAGGCACACTTTCATTCCTCACTTTGGTAACCATTTCTTTTGTGTTTAGGAAACCATTTCTTCTGTGTTTTAGGAACTCTATTTGTTATGTTGATGGGCATTGTTGTGCTATCCCCATTTCACGCCTTTACTCGTTTTCTTTATCTCGCATCCTCTAGTAACTCTTGGAATTGTGATAGTGGATTTGATGCAATGTTTTCGTATGGGGGTGTTGCAACAGATTTGTTCGCTTGACTTTTGGTGTTCCTAGTACTAATAGGACTACAATTAGGCTTCTTAGAATTCGCATTCACGTCATTTCCAAATTTTAGTGAACACACGCATCATGATACGAATTAAACACACATTTTCCACAAGTAGCACAAACAGCAATAGCATTTGAAGTTCTGGAATTTAAAACTGTCATTACACCAGTTTACGACTTTGTTTTCTTAGAGAAATACTAGAAATCCTAGGTTGTTCTTCACTTCAGTCTTCTTAGCTTCGCATGACTGTGTATGGCACGACCTTTATCTTATAATTTTGATTGCTCTCTAGGCTGTCGTGGTTTGCTAACATTAGTTTGTGTAGCTCTACTCCTGTAGACATGTAGAAGCGCGGAGGATTAGTATTCCTAAGTCTGAGTTCAACTGTGGTCTCTAGTTTGTGTGGTTACTCTTTGCAATGCGATACATGCCAGGTTTAATTCATTTGTGTATTTTAACAGCTTGCATTGCTGTCTTGGGTTAAATTCTGTAGATGTGATGGTTTTGAATAAACCCTTTGACTCATTAGTTTTTGGGAACCGATTTTTCTTATGCAAAATCTTTTCTCTCAAGACAGCAGGTCTGGAAAAGGGAGCCGGTTTTCTAAAACTTGATGGTTTTGGACCCTCTAGAGCATTGGTTGTCGAACAACAGATTGGTGTATCAACTTAGTGTCTATCATATTTTCCCTTGATTTTTCAACGCGTTTTTTCAAATCATTATTGCATGTTCTTGTTTTGCAGTTGAGCTTTCAAATCTTGTTATTTCACATATTGTTCACGTTCTTTTCGATAATTACATGTGGATGCCCTTTCTTTGTAAACTGTGTCATTTTTAGTTGTACTTGACATTATTGTAAAGCGATTTCAAGAAAAAATTGAGTGTTTTTCTAATCTAGCAAAACGCTATACAGCTTAGTGGTTAATCTCTTTACTTACAAAAATCAGTTTGTTCAGAAAGCTTTTGTGCAAGACCGTCACGTTCCATGACTTTATGAAGATATAGCATTGTAATTCAGTGATCTCATTCCTAAATGCGATGAAGTTAGCAAATAAGAACACATAACATTTTGCCACACATTCTTGCTATCTCTTTGGGTAATAGCTCCTAGTATCTCTTTGGGTAATAGCTCTTAGTATCTCTTTGGGTAGTAGCTCCCAGTATCTCTTTGGGTAATAGCTCCCAGTATCTCTTTGGGTAATAGCTCCCAGTATCTCTTTGGGTAATAGCTCCCAGTATCTCTTTGGGTAATAGCTCCCAGTATCTTTTTGGGTAGTAGCTCCCAGTATCTCTTTGGGTAGTAGCTCCCAGTATCTCTTTGGGTAGTAGCTCCCAGTATGTCTTCGGATACACGCTCCCAGTTCTATTAAATATGTGATTCATGAGCTTAGGGCAATAATACTATCTTCCATGATAATACTGTTTTCCATAATAATACTGTTTTCCATGATAATAATGTTTTCCATATTAATTGTACTCATTGCAATTATTACACTTATGGGTGTATAACAACGTAACCCACTGTTATGATGACTTGTACTGGAACTGTTTAACTGAAAACCTATGAATTTCACTTAACCTTTGTGTTGACCCTTTTAGCATGTTTATCTTAGGTAATTGTGTAACCTATGGCACGGAGTGGCACGGACTTGAAGATGGCTAAACTGTTATCATTTAAACTTTATGTTTCTAGATTTTGGGACCTCATTTATAAAACTCTGATATGATAATGAATGATAACTAAATTTTCCAAAACGTCTCTTTTGAGTCGTTTTCTATGATTATGTCTGTTGATCCATGAAGTAATACCCCAGATTCACTTCCGCTGCTATATGTAAAAATTAGGGGTGTTACAGTTTCTACCCACGATTGTCCCTTGGGTTGTTCTCCAACCTTCTCTTGTTTTTAGCATTTCTAGCATATCCTTTCAGTTTTTGATCCATTAAGTTGTTGGCAATGCGAATTGCATCTTAAAGTTTAGTGGGCTCAGCAGCGATAACATTTCCCTAAATGTTATCGGGTAAACCTCCTATGAATCTCTCAACCTTGTCCTCCTCATCGAGGACCATTCTTATACAGAACAAAATCAACTCCTGAAACCTTTGTATGTAAGCAGTCAAGTCATTTCCTTTCACCGTCAGATTCCATAATTCAGTCTCCTTCTTTTGGATTTCATTCCTCGGGTAATACACTTCTGTCATCAACCTCATAAGTCCAGCCCAATTCATAGCATATGCAGCATCAACACCAATTGTCCTCTTGTGGGTGTTCCACCAAGTTAAGGCACTGTCCTGCAATGTGGAACACCCACAAGACTTCATATCATAGATAAATATCAATTTCATATCATCGAACATTAGTGATTACATCACATTGGGTTCAAAATACAGAAAATACGAGTTTCTAACACTACGATCAACACTAATCGCTACTACTCAATACTGCAATACTAATGAACATATCTAAGGATGGTAGCCCATGTACTTCCTAGGACACGCCTTAAATCTGCCAACTCTCACTTGATCATAAAATCAAAGCCATCGTATTTGCCTCAGCTCTCTCTGCATACGTGACATGCCGTGGTAGAGTCGGTCAACTCACTGACTCTCAACACTCACGGTGCCTCTAAGCATTCTGTTATCCCTCTCCAACTTAGTAATCCTCTCAGTCAAAGCAGTGACTGCTGACTCAACCCTAACAATCCTATGTCCCTACTCCCTCTGAACTCCCTCAATGACTTGTATACGACGGACTAAGATAGCCTCTGTGTGATCATGAAATCTCTAAACCAGATCTCCTAATGTCTTATACGTAACCTCTACTGCTCCCTCCTGAGCAGGCTTAGGAATATCATCTGGCATCACAGGATGTGTAACTCTCTCAACTCTGACCTTAACTGGGCCCCTCGCACCCGTCCCACTCTCCACTCGATCAACAGCCTTAACTACAACTCTAGCATCAATCCCTCTATCCTTAAGAGCATCCACATAAGCGAAACACTCAATAATATTTTCCTGAATCAGTGGATCAATATCCTGCTCTAAGTGAGGCTCATCACTATCCTTGACAATAACATCATCCCTCAAACTAGTCTCTTTAGGATCAACCTCTACATCTGCTAAATAACAAGAATCCCTAACCCTATTAGGCAATGGTATCAGCACGAACAGGAGATAGAGCTCCAGATACAGGTGGTAATGCAGGTACAGATGTCACAGGGGACCTACGTCTCTTGCGAGATGGCCTCGCAAAAGTACTCGTTAATCAGGAAAAGAATGATTTGACAATAAGTGTCTCGATGAAGAATAAGATAAAGCATCCAAATGAAAATCTGATGATGCCTCTGATGATGAATCTAAAGAAGAATCTCAAATTGAATCATCTGGAGAAAAATAATCTGATGAAGAATGATCGACATAATGTCTCACAGCAAGTTGCTAAATAGGTAATGGTCCAACCCTCTTCCTCGTAGTCATCATATGTACCAGCCCATTAAGATGTTAGTAGTATGGTCGACCATGAGGAATAGGCTGCCCAGGTGCTAGAATCATAACTCAACGATGAGGTATGACAAGTGATCTTTGGGTAGAAGAGGTAATCTCAGTGAAAGGCATACTATATGTAGGTGATGGTGGTGTATCAGGTGTATCACTGTTTATGGTGTCATCAGCCGATGATAAAAATGGTGAGATAGCTGGTAATGGTGGTATATGGTCTGATGATGGATCCTTAGATGGATCAGACTCTATCTCAGATGCATGTGAGTAATCAGGAGACGCTGGTGTATAGTCTGGGGATTGTGGTATAGTAGGTGCTATGATAGGTATCTTTATAGTGTCAGTTTGAGTAATGGGTGGAGTAATCACTGGTGTGGTGTTAGGAATAGTGGTAGGGATAATACCGAACAAGATAACTCGTCCAGCAGGTGTCCCTACACTATCCTCGGATGAGTATGATGAAACTGAAATAACTAAGATAGTCATGACCTGCACAAGCAAAGTTTATATAAATCATATTTATACCAACCATGCATGATGCAAATATATGAACGGGTGAATGGGTAACTTGATGAATGCAAAATAAACGAATGAATGCATGGGTTATCAAGTATGACATGATGGGATGAAATGAGAAATACTTATAGTAAGATTAGTTATACTTAGTATTTGATACATATATATTATTTACGTAATATTTAATTATGTATATGTACTATGTAAAATCACATAAGATACATAATCACATAGGATCACATACTGGTTATAGTCCAGACCTAGTTTATACTACCTGGTTCTCTATAACCTTGGCTCTTAATACCAATCTGTCACACCCCCAAATAGGGTCCTGTTTGATTTAGTATCCGGGGCGTAACGTTATCGAATATCTCAAGTACAAAGCATAAAGAACGACCTCTAAGGGTACATTTTAAAAATAAACACCGTTGCATAAATTCAAAATAATAATAAGTTTTACATCGATCAAATTAAAAGATTCAAAAGTTAAACTGCGGAAGCTTTAATAAGTTCAACAACAATATTTAAGATAATCATGGATAAAATCTGGAAAACGGGTTCGGGCAATAGACTTCATATAGTTCAAGCAACGACATCCATGTTACGCACCTGAGAAAAACATGCTTAAAACGTCAACATAAAGTTGGTGAATTCACAGTTTAGTTCAAACGTTGTTATAGTGGACCACAAGATATCAAAACGTATGTGACAGTCATAGAAGATACAACTTCACATAAAAAGGTATTTATGTTGCTCTAAGCTCATGACAATGAAGCTAATAACGAAAGATAGCATGTACATTGCTATAAGTAATTGCTTTCCCTTACAGGTGTCTGACCAAAGACCACCTAACCAGTTTCGACATGACATATGTCCGTTTATCAAGAGCCCCGTGGGTAGTGAGCGCTACTCACCCAGATAGAGATAATTAGTCCCAATAGATCTATTTATTCACCCGCGCTCCCTCGACCGATCCTCCGGTCAAAAAATTGACAGTTCATGATAGTTCGGGCAGTAGTGGTCTAAACGCTACTTAGGCAACACGTAAATAGGGAAATCTCACGTATAGTACTTGTGTCCAGTTTTAAAAACAAGCAATGTTTCTCACCCCAAGTTATAAAACATTTATTCAAAACGAGTAAAAGAGTGAGGCTATGAACTCACCTTGATGATAAGGTACATAGTATACGTCAAAAAGTAGGGTCACTCGGAACGAACGATGGTACACGAGTATGGCCTAGAAGAATACGGGTTTCTATTTAGTCTCAGAAAGTTAACGTATGTGATTGATGCATGAATGTTTATTATTCATTTTTGGTAAACGTTATTTGTGTATTAAAAATGTTAGTGATTGATTTTTATAAAAAGTCTTAAGTTGTAAGTAAGTACGTATATAATATTATATTAATTATATAAATATAATATTATATTATTATTAACATATAATTAAACTTGTTATTTATAATATGACATTTCCAAATCATTATGTAATTTAGTCAAAACATTTTATTATTTATGCTTTCTAAATAATTTCTAAGTAAAAGATTTTTACAAAATTTCAGCATGACCTGTTCTTATTTACTCATTTTTCCAAAGTCATAGACTTTACTAAAAACCAATTTCAAACCACTTCCAAATCACAATTTACAATTTACAAACTCTATACAATCGTTTTCCATTTAAAACAAGTCTAATGAGTCACTAAAACACTTATTGGGCTTTTAGGCCTAATAAGCCTTTAAAATGCCAAAGTACGAAATAAATAAATCCGATATACTAAAAGATAACAAACAAGTTCTAGGTTCATCAATAAAGCTACCACAAGCTTATAATAAGCTAAGACATAACAAGCTAAACCCATAAGCTTGTGTACAAGCTTGGGTCGCTGCTTATGTTCTGGGTGACATGGGCTTGTAGGCCCATTAAGCCTTATTTGATCTTATGGATTAAGTCAAATAGCTTAATGCTTCGTCCTTTCAAAAATAAACTAACAATATCCAAAATAAAACCAAGTTATAATAAAATAAGTCACAACAATATTTCTTTATATTTTTCCATTTTATTTCGCGTGTATATATACTAAAATAAGATCAAAATTATTAAACAAGCTCTCAAATAAGCTCACAAATATAAGTCGAATATAATAAGCTCAAAAGTACAAATATTATCACATGAAAATAATCACGATCACAAACCTATGATTTCCTTATATTTGTTTTTATAAATTTCAAACCATAAGTATACCTTTTTAAGGTTTATGTAGTTTCAAAATCATTCTTTTTACAAAACAAGTTGTACAACAAAGGTTTATACATCAAGAGAAGTAAGGAAGTACAAGTTATTTGAATTTTTGAAGACTTACAAAGAAAAATGCTTTTTAGAGATGAACAAAGATCAAGAACAACCCAAACGTTGTTTATTTTATACCCAAATGATCTTAAAAGATCAAACCTTCAACTAGTCTTCAAAAGTAAATGATTGAAAGTGAAAAATGTATGGTTTTGTACATGTTTGTGTTTGTGCCGTGAGTTAGGGTGAGCAAGAGAGAAAAAGAAAAGCTCAAATACAAGTGTGTGTGTTATGAATGAATATGTAAATGAAATATGGTATATAACTATGTTGCTTCACACACTAGAGTGTGTTTGTGTGTGTGTGTCATGTACAAAAGACAAGGGAAGAGACGGGACCAATTTGATCTCCCAATCATATTCAAGTTATAACAAATCATGTGATTAAGGCTTGTTTTCTTGTTCTGAATTCAAACTTGTTCACCAAGGGTGCATGTAGTGTTTGTTTGGGCCGAGCAAGACAAAGGGGAGGAGGGGACCAAATGATTCTCTCCATTTTATATTGTTGGTGCATCCTACTTGATTTAATTTCCAAGTCTTACATGTATAAGCTCATGTTATAAGTAAACCACGATTAACGTAAGTAACAAAACGAATAATGTTATCACCGAAAATTATGAAATTTTAAATATTGTCATAAAATGTAAAAAATAGCTATTTCCAAAATACT
Source organism: Tanacetum coccineum (assembly GCA_026074375.1). NCBI lineage: Eukaryota > Viridiplantae > Streptophyta > Magnoliopsida > Asterales > Asteraceae > Tanacetum > Tanacetum coccineum. The sequence goes on from BQNB010040627.1 coordinate 32,892, forward strand.
ACAACGTTTGGCATCCCGGTGCGCTCTCAAAGATGGTTCTCAGATAAAAGCGGGTATACTTCCCGGTTACACGTAAATATTAAATGAAACTTCAAAATTTCAAATTGCTAAACGGAAATGGCTAAATTATTAAACGGGAATTCTCAGGGTGTCACACTATCAATAGATGATTCATAGAGGATTTGTGTTTAAAGAAAGACCGAATGAAGCTATCTATGTTCCGATTAAAGATGAGAATAGTCCATCATCTGAGCCGCGAGGATCTCCTCATGATGCTTAGTAGTTTAGTTTCAATTGTGGTGTCTTTATTGTGTAATCACTAAACTAAGTCCTCAGTTAGTAGACTTGATGCTATTGGTTATAACGATTTGTATCATTTCATGAAACAATGCAACTATGTATTAACTCTTTTGTGATAAAAAATGAATGACAATCTTTTGATTACTACTTGATGTTGTGTGATTGTTGTTGTTATTGATTTGTCATTGTACCATATTATGAGTATATCATGTTATGAATGCTTTTTAGATTGTTTTATGTGTGACATGACAGAATCATGCCTCCAAAGTCTACACCTTTGACTGAAGCTGCTATTCGTCGAATGATTAAGGAAAGCGTCGATGCTGCTATCGCTGCTGAGCGAGCTAGACATGCGAATGTTGGAAATGATGCTAGGGTATCTGGACCAGCTAGGGGTTAAGATGCCGTACCTGCTACTTGGGAGTGTACTTTTGCTGGATTTATGGAGTGCAATCCTGCTACTTTTCATGGTACTGAAGGAGTTGTCGAATTACTAAGATGGTTCAAGAAAACTGAGAGTGTTTTTAGGATCAGCGAATGTGCAGAGGGCAAAAAGGTTAAGTTTGTTGCTACAACGTTGCAAGGACCTGCTTTGACTTGGTGGAATGCTAAGGTTGCAAACTTGGGTTTAGAGACTATGAACCAAATGCCTTGGACTAAGATGAAGCAACTAATGACTGTCGAGTTTTATCCAATAGAAGAAATTCAAAGAATAGAGCATGAACTTTAGAACTTGAAGGTCATGGAGTATAACATTGTGGCTTATACTCGGAGGTTCGATGAGTTAGCTTTGATGTGTTCGAGAATGGTTGAACCAAAAAGAGTGAAGGTTGATGCTTGCATTTGGGAATTGACTGACAACATCAAAGGTGAAGTTACTTCTTCTAAGCCTGCTAACCTGAACAAAGCCGTGTGTATGGCTCATAAGTTGATGGAACAAAAATCGCAAGCTAGAGATGAAAGAATTTTAGAAGGAAAGAATCGAAAATGGGATAGCTTTCAAAGTGGAAATAGTAGTGGTAAGGGCAATCATAGAGATAACTCACACTAAACTTTGCAGAATAACCAAAAGCAAAGGAACGCGCAAGCTATGGTTACTGCTCCTACTGATGGAAAGGTTCCTTTGTGTGAATGATGTTTTACTCGCCATGTTGGTCCATGTACTATCAAGTGTCACAAGTGTGGAAAGATCGGGCATAAGGCAAGGTACTGTAAGGAGAAAAATGTTGCCACGGGTGCGAATGTTGTGCCCATTTCGCATTGTTATGACTGTGGTAAGCAAGGTCATACTAGGAATCGATGCCCAAGGAAGGTTAAGTAAGAGGAAGATGGGGAAGTACGTGGTCGAGCTTATGCTATTAAGGATTCACGTCAAATCCATAAAGAGACTCGATAATGCTCTAGTTCTCAAAACAGCTTCCAAAACGCAAATCGAAAGCTCAAATACCTCAACCGAATTCACCGAATTTCATCTTATCGTTCTCGGACGTTGAACCAATCACAAATCGAATCACTCTAATTCTCTAATGGCGTATGATACCACTTGTTAGGTCTTGTTTATCTTGAATCATACATGATCATCAATGAAAGCTTAGAGAGAATAGTAGAGGATGGCAAGTATTTAATTTTCAAATGATATAAAATGGAGGGAAAAATGGAAAAGATTATTACAAGGCTTACCCTTCTAATGGTGATTAGGAGGGGTATTTATAGGAGAGGGAAGGAAGCTTCCCTTCCTTTATTTTTCTAATGTTTCACTTCTAGTCCCTATACTTTGGTAATTATGCTATTTCTTTCTTTTAGCATAATAAACCTTATTACAAGCTACTTTATTCTTAACAAAATAAAGACTAATGACTAAATATAATTAAACCACATAATCGGCACTTTTTATGAACCTAACAATCTCCCCCTAAGGGTCGATTATTCTAGGCGTTCCCTTCGTGGTCCAAGTGGTCTTCCATTCACATACATCTCCTATCTTCTCATCTGGTTATGATACTTCAATCTCAATTCAATTTCTTCTTTAAACAACTTCAGATACTCAACCTCATCTTCGATGAGATCTCTTTGTATATAGCCATACTTAACATTATTATTGTAACTCTTTAGACCTTCTAATACTCTGTTTAGTGTTGCATCACAAAATTTATGAATCTCTGAATGTCTCATCACCCTTTTCTCTTTCTTGCTATTCTTGTATATTATTCCATGCACGGGCTCATAGATGATGGAGAACATTTTGTGCTTTTCAATTCCTGGAAAAGATATTGTTGGTGCAGTAAGATTAACTTTCTGTTGATAACTTTCTATTCTAAGTTAAAAGTCATTCACTCTTTCCTATATCACTAAACTTCTGATGAAAACTGATAAAGACCACAACATACATGTTTCCGCATAATCAGGTACCTTGCTATTCATGATCAGCAAGTACATATCCTCAATATCATTCTTATTGAGATTCTTGTAATCAGACTCGATAATTGACACTATGCACTCATTGGTTCTTCTTGCAACTATCTCTGTGATGAACTTGTGTTCATGGCCCAGTTCCTATTACGTCTTGATAACTTGAATGATATTTGAATTTAAATAAACAACTTCCTTTGGTTTTCCAGGCTCTTTCTGCCTCTTTATGTAGAAGATCTTTGCATGAGGATTCTTTTAATGTTCAACACCATACCGAGCATAAGGATTAAATTTCTTTACATACTTATTCACCCATCTGGAAGTTTGTTCTTCGATATCATCATCATTGAAGATAATTGCAGGAAACTTGTGAAGTAACAACACTATCTTCTCAGGCCTTGAACTTCCTTTCTTCAAATACAAAGATCTTGATTTATCAAAGACAATGTTGGAGCTTCAGGATTTCTCTAACAACTTTGAACTAAAGGTGTGGTCTTTCGTAGATGTAGAGAAGCAAGAATTTCCTTTCTGCTTTCCTAAACAATGTCACTTTTCAAGAAATTCTTCATTTGATCAATGTGATATTGATGCTCATCTCCTGAAGTACATCTTTGTCTCAACATCTCATCAGCAATTTTCTTTAGCTCTACCTCATTAATGGTCAGTGACACTTCTTCCATGATAGCTTGTGATACTTGCTTCGTTAGTACTTCATCATCATCTGAAGCATAAGACTCAGTCTAAAAATCATAATCATCTGTTTGATCTTGATTCCTTGAAGATGATTGACCCTGTTCTTTTTCATGTGCTTCATACTCAGATGTCTTCTTCCGCTTTGCACTATTCTCCCCCTCAGGATGAGCATCATCATGAGGATCGTCCTGATCTCTTAGGCGAACGACAGGAGTTCTACAATTAGTTTGAGGTACCTGAAGTGTCTCAAATTTCATCTAAAGTGCTAGCCATATTGCTATGTCTTATTGCTGCAACTAAGGATCATCTTTCATTGATAGATATAGTTGATATTGTTGTTCTATAATAGATGTTGTTTGTGGTTGAGCTGGATGAACATGAAGAATATGTCCAGACATATAACTTCTTACAGACGTATCAACCATAGAAGGAATGTTAGTATCAATTGCGTTTTGAATCTGTGAGGAAATTACAGCTTGTAATTTCCTACGCTCTTGTAACATAGCTTTAGCAAGCATCTTATATGTCTCTTCTTTATTTCGTTGCCTTTTTAAAAGCATCCATTTTGCAACATATACTGGAACTTGAACTTTAACCTGCTCAGGAACTTACCTTTCAACTTGCTTCTTGATATGCTTATCTACCATAATGGGTATTAATTCAACCATTACTTACTGGAGATGATCAACAAGAGTATCAAATGACTTCCTTGAAAAGAACTTTGCCCTCAAATGTTCAAACAAATATCTATAACATCCCTGTAACTCCTGAAAGAAACTCTTGTAGCATTTGAAACGAGCAGGTTTGGCTTTGAATAATGATAGAAGTCGGTTTGTGGTAGAACTTGGTGTTGAGTGAACTTGATGATGGTGTAAGTGTAGTATCAGTTACCGTCAATTCTTGGAGTTTCTTAGTATCTGAAGATACGGGATAAGTATAAATCCTAGGAGATCTAATTAGTGTAGGGAATGGTATACTTCTAGACTCCTCTAAAATCTTCCTTTTCTCCCTTCGATTTAATTCATACACCTCATCAGTTATTTCTTCCTCTTCTTTATTAACATTCACAGGTATTACAACATTACTAATTTCCACCTCTTCATCATTAGTAATCTCCACCTTCAGACTTTCCTTATCGCTCCTGGGCTCTAACCTAGTGCTGGGAATATTTTGATCATCATTCCTAGGGATTGAACTATCATCAATAACATTCTCTTGTCCTTTCACCATCTTTTCAATTTCCACGGATGCCAAGTGCTCATTAACTAGTTCCACATTTTCTCTAGCTTCTTGCTCTTCTTGACTTTTGTGCTTAGCAAGACTTACTTGTAATGTGTCTTGTAAAATCATCTCATCTGCTTTATCAACAGTTGACACTGGAGCTGGTGAAGTAAGACGTGTGGATCTCCTTTGAGGAATACGAAAATGAATCATAGTTGATCATTTTAGAGCACTTGACACTCCTGCATCCATGTTAGGTTTAGGTGACCTAGGGGCGCTAGGTATCCTATGCGTTCCTTGGGTAGACTCAGTCGGTTGTGACTGAGTAAGAGGAACATCTATCCTAAACACATCCGCATACATCTGATAATGCTTCGTGTGCTTCATTTCTTCTGAGATCATCCAAGCTGGAATCTTCTTTCCAACTTTGTTTTTGTATCTTCCTGAATTAAAGATATTTTTCATTAAATCATCATCTTTCAGATTGTGATACCTATCTCGAATACGCCTTGAAATCTCAGGAAAATTAGTCATGTAGTGACCAATGATGATCTTAGTAAATCTTGGATAAGGAATCGAAGATGTTGGATGATGAAGAGAATAATGAAGTCCTTCCTATATTAGCTATGCATAATCAACATGAATGCTATTGATAAAGCAATACATCATTTACATTATCTGCAATGGTGGTTGATCCCATCTAGTTACACGTGTTGTCAAGCATTTGGAAAATATCTTGCACAACGTTTGCCATTGCTGCAGAAGACCAGTTGTTTTAAAGCTTGATGATGTCTTTAGCTACATTGTAAATCCTAATTCATTTTTGTAGAATGGAACCATGTATAAAAATGATGGTGGTGGCATGAAACTATTATGATTATTGTCAGTTGCTTATGGTAGGTGTAAGATTGTTCTGAAGTCATCTAGGGTAAGAGAAAGCTCTTTCTTGTCAAGCATAAACGTGAGTCTATACTTGGATCCGTCTTCCTTCAAAGTATGCCAAAATTGTGCCATATAGATCCATGGTACTGATGAAGAAGCTGTAATGCTGAATCGTAATGGATGATTCTTGATGATATTCGTCAGAAGTTTGCTTTCAGGTGGACATTGCACTTGTTCAAAATCAATCTTCTTGTTAGCATCCATAAGATCATATCTTTTGTTTGGAGGACACAGTTCGTCTGGATGAACATCAGCTGCATGTTGTTGTTGTGCCATGATGATTACTGAATGAATGAAACGAAGATGTTAGGTAACAAACAATTCATTTGACATTTTTATCTTTTTCCACTCTGTCTGTTTTATATGTTATGGCAATTCTTTTCGAACATATTTTTGATCAGTTTGTTTCTCATGTGCTAATACTTTCTTTTTCTAGCACATGCCATACGCTTTATTCGAAATTTTCTTTTGATTTATCCTTTTTGTATGTTCTGGCAATTCTTTTTCGAACACACTTTTGATTTGCTTTTTCGCGCATGGATTTAGCTCTCTCTGTCTGTTTTAAAATATCCTCGCAAGAAATTCTTTGTGACATGATACTCTTTCAAGAAAGATGAAGATTTCTCTTTTGATTTTAATCAAGTCACTTTTATGAAAATTTAAAGAGAGATCATACATCTTCTTAAAACTGTTTTTATGAAAGAGTACCATTTTGACAATAACAGATTTTGAGAACTTTTTTAGAAATCTTTAGACAAATTTTTTTTGTAAAATGATAACATAGAATCATTCAATCACAAATCCACAACTGAATTGTCACTAAGTCACTCACTCCTCATTCTGTTCATTGTAGAAAACGGCCGAAACCGGACATGACTTAGACCACTTAAACAATTGAGACTTAGATTTTTAGATTCAAGTTATAAAAACTTTTCCACTTTCACTTTTTGTCATGAATCCTAAACAATGTAAACAAACACATCTAATTTAATAACTAAATGGTCACTAAGTCACACACTCCTCATTCTGTTCATTGCAGAAAACGGTTGAAACCGGACATGACTTAGACCACTTAAACAATTATGAATAGACATATTTGACCCAAAGTTTAGAATTCATTAAAACTTGATTTCTTTTTTCATAATCATTTGATGTTTTCAAAACACATGAGAGACTGATCTTTTTGTTCCACAGACATTCGAGCATTAATCGTCATAAACACGCAGAAATTATGAGCGCATGAAATTCACAAAGTTCATGGTTACTGATTTTTGACTTTTTGACATTACCGAATTTGACTTTTTGACATTATCGAGTTTTACTTTTTGATAATTACTGAGTTTCACAGTGGAATTTAAAGCTGACTCCTTTTAATCAAACTCGATTCCTTTACGTTTTATCCCCCAAAAAAATAGTCAACAAATCAAACTCGATAAGTACAAACTTCGATAAACACCAAGTACATCCGAGTTTCATGTTCAGCATCGAGTTTATGATCGTAGACCTTTTATAAGCTACTTTACACTTATTTCCACATAATCATTGATTATTATCATCCTTGATCTTAATCATTTATCAAAAATTTAACAAATCCTAAATTCGGTAATCCCAATTCTTACTGAGTTTAAACTCGATAATTCAAAACAGCTTAGAACTGAATCAAAACTCATGTTGACTTATGTTTGAGAAAGAAAAGAAGGTGTAATCACTGTAATAAGTTTCTGAAATCTTTCTTTTATTTTCTTTGCAAACTCGGTAAATTGGCTCGGTAAAAATAAAAAGTAAAAAGAAAAAGTTTTTCTCCTTTTATAGTCACCGAATATAAGTTTTGAAAACTTACATATTCAGCCCTTGTATTTTCTTTTTCGAGTTATCTCTTTTATTTTTCCGAATTTTGTTTTAAATTTTCAAAAACTCCCCCTCGAGTAATGATAAGTTGACTAATGTTATCAAAAACTCCTTCTTGGAATGAAATCATGCTAAACACTTAGTCTGAAAAATGAATATTTTTGTTTTTCAAAGTTCAAAATTAAAACTTTTAAAATAAAAACTTCCCCTTGAAAATATATCATTTTTCAAAGTCAATTCATTTGAGAGATCATTATTTTTATTTTATTTCTGAAATGATGTATATGAATGAAAATTTTCCATTACTCCCCCTCAGATTATGATCCCGTTTTTCCAATCGAAAGCTTTTTAAATATAAAATTTTGGAATCATGAATCTGATCATGTGATCCTTAAATTATGTTTTTGAGCTTTTCCATTTTATATTTTTCTATGTGATTTTTAATTTTGAAAAATATGACAAATCTTTTTGTAATTTTGTATTTTTTCAATTTTTTCTTTTGTTTTTGGAAAATTTATTTACATGTTTTTGATGTATGATCTTTTCAAAAAGATGATTTTGTTAGACTTTTCAACTGAGTTGGAGTCATACATCTCATACCAATGCGATAAACCAAATACTCAAAGCGTTCTTTAGGAAGAGCTTTAGTAAATAGATCCGCAAGTTGGTCATCTGTTCTGACAAAGTAAAGTTCTACAGTACCCTTCTCAACATGTTCCTTAATAAAATGATACCGGGTGTCTATGTGCTTAATCTTTGAATGCTGGACCAGATTGCATGATATAGCAATGGCACTCTTGGAATCACAATACATCGGAATCCGGTTGTATTTGTATCAATAGTCTAGCAGTTGTGTACGCATCCAAATGACTTGTGCACAGTATGCGGACAAGGAAATACATTTAGCCTCAGCAGTAGACATCGCAATATAATCTTGTTTCTTTGAACTCCAGCTCACGAGCTTTTCACCTAGAAATTGCAATCCTCCTGATGTGATTTTATATTCGTCTTTACATCCTGCATGGTCCGCATCTAAATATGGAATTAGTTCAAATCCAGAATCCTTTAGATACCATAGGCCCATGTTATAGGACTGTCTTAGGTACCAAAAGATCCGTTTAACCTCTTTGAGGTGTTTGACTGTAGGACGTTCTTGATAACAAGCACATACAAAAGTAGCATAAGCAATGTCTGGATGACTGGTTGTTAGGTACATTAGCCCTCCTATCATACGATGATAAGTCGTTTGATCAGTAGGAGTGCCTTGTAAATCAGTATCCAGTCTCTCAGTTGCCATAGGTGCGCTCATTAAGACACACTTATCCAGACCATGTTTCTTTAAAAACTCAATCACATATTGTTACTGACTTATGAATATGCCACGGGGAGATTGATGAACTTGAAGTCCAAGAAAGAACTTTAGTTCACCCATCATTGACATTTCAAAATTAATTTTCATTAGATTTACAAAACGTTTTGAAAAATCTAGATTTGTTTATCCAAAAATAATGTCGTCAACATATACTTGAACAAGTAATATGTCTTCCCCGTGACGTCGTGTGAACAAAGTTAGGTCAACAATACCTTTAGTGAACCCATGTTGAATTAGTAAAGAAGAAAATTTGTCATACCATGCACGAGGTGCTTGCTTAAGACAGTATAGAGATTTTTTTCAACCTGTAGACGTGATCTGGGAATTCTAGATCAATAAAACCTTCAGGTTGGCTGACATAAACCTCCTCTTTCTATGGACCATTGAGAAAATCCATTTTTACGTCCATTTGGAAGATGTTGATATTCTTATGAGCAGCATAAGCAATAAACATTCGAACAGCCTCAAGGCGAGCAACAGGAGAAAATGACTCTTCAAAATCAATGCCTTCTTCTTGCCTGTATCCTTTTGCCACAAGACGAGTTTTATTTCAAACCACAATATTTTCAACATCACATTTATTCTTCCAAAGCCATTTAAGAGCAATAATATTCTTTCCTTCTGGTCGTGGAACGAGTTCCCAAACTTTTAGTCTCTCAAATTGATTCAACTCATCTTGCATGGACTCAATCCAACTGTGATCGGCCATAGCTTCTTTAATATTCTTTGGTTCGATAGTGCTAACGGTTAATGCACACATGCATACCTCAGAATCTGTTTGAAGCTTTTGACAAGTCATTACAGGTTTGGATGGGTCAGTAATAACTTGATCTAGAGGATGATATTTTGTCCAAATGTGAGTTGAGGGTTGTACTTGGTAGAAATACTGCACATTTGATGGTTCTAGAGCTGCCGTAGAGGATTTAATTTCCTCATGACTTAGAGTATTATATGAAACAAAATCCAGATTGCCATTAAAATTTGCAGAATCTTATTGATTGAATTCATCATCATCTGTCAAAGAGATTGGAGAGGTTTCGAATCACTCTAATTCTCTAATAGCGTATGATACCACTTGTTAGGTCTTGTTTATCTTGAATCATACATGATCATCAATGAAAGCTTAGAGAGAATAGTAAAGAATGGCATGTATTTAATTTTTAAATGATATAAAATGAAGGGAAAAATGGAAAAGTTTATTACGAGGCTTACACTTCTAATGGTGATTAGGAGGGGTATTTATAGGAGAGGGAAGGAAGCTTCCCTTCCTTTATTTTTCTAATGTTTCACTTTTAGTCCCTATACTTTAGTAATTATGCTATTTCTTTCTTTTAGCATAATAAACCTTATTACAAGCTACTATATTCTTAACAAAATAAAGACTAATGACTAAATATAATTAAGCCACATAATCGGCACTTTTTATGAACCTAACAGAGTTAGCTGATGGAAGGGTAGTTAGTACGAACACTGTTTTGAAAGGTTGCACTTTGAATTTAGTGAACCATATTTTTGAAATCAATCTTATGCCGATTGAGCTTGGTACGTTTGACGTTATAATCGGTATGGATTGGCTTGTCAAGCACGATACTGTTATCGTCTGTGGCAAAAAAGTTGTTCGTATACTGTATGGGAATAAGATGTTAATAGTCGAAAGTGACAAGGGCGTGTCTTGATTAAAGGTCATATCTTGTATTGAGGCCCGTAAGTATGTCAAGCGAGGTTGTTATTTGTTTTTGGCATATATGACGGAGAACAAATCAAAGGAGGAACGATTGAAAGACGTGACTGTAATTCATGATTTTCCTCAGGTGTTTCCAGAGGAGTTGCCAGGACTACCACCGTCGAGGCAAGTAGAATTTCGAATTGATCTAGTACCGGGGGCTGCATGTGTACATGCACCTTATAGATTGGCACCGTCTGAGATGAGAGAATTTTCGATACAATTGCAAGAGCTGCTAGAGAAAGGATTTATTCGTCTGAGTTCATCACCGTGGGGAGAAACGGTGTTGTTTGTGAAGAAGAAAGATGGATCTTTTTGAACGTGTATAGATTATCGCGAGTGGAACAAGTTGACTGTCAAGAATCGTTATCTTCTTCCGAGAATTGATGATTTATTTGACCAACTACAAGGTTCGAGCGTGTATTCTAAGATCGATCTACAATTCAGATATCACTAGTTACGCATTAAAGAAGAAGACATTCCAATTACTGCATTTAGAACTCAGTATGGTCACTTTGAGTTCCAAGTAATGTTGTTTGGATTGACTAATATGCCTGTTGTGTTTATGGACTTGATGAACCGAGTATGCAAGCCATATCTTGATAAGTTTGTCATAGTGTTCATCAATGATATTTTGGTTTATTCCAAGGACGAAGAAGAGCATGGGGAGCATTTGAAGATTATTTTTAAGCTGTTTAAGAAGGAGAGATTGTACTCTAAACCCATAGTTTCAAGTTTTATTTTTTAGCTAGATTCGGTACAATTTTTTGGTCATTTGATTAATCGTATTGGTGTTCATGTTGATCTTGCCAAGATCAAAGCCATTAAGAGTTGGGCTGCACCGACGACGCCAACGGAGGTAAGGTAATTTCTTAGATTAGTTGGTTATTATAGGAGGTTCATTGAAGGTTTTTCGTTGATTTCTAAGCCGTTGACTAAGTTAACTCAGAAAGATAATAAATACGAATGGGGAAAAGAAGAAGAGGAAGCTTTTCATACATTAAAGCAGAAGTTGTGTAGTGCACCGATCTTAGCGTTTCTCGAAGGAATGAAAGATTTTGTGGTGTATTGTGACACATCACTTAAGGGTTATGAAGCCGTGTTGATGCAAAGAGAGAAGGTGATAGCTTATGCTTCTAGACAATTGAAAGTCCATGAAGAGAATTACACTACTCACGATATGGAGTTAGGAGCTGTTGTTTTTGCTCTTAGATTATGGAGACATTATTTGTATAGAACGGAGTGTGTGGTTTTCACCGATCACAAAAGCCTACAATATATTTTGAATCAAAAAGAGCTAAACTTGAGACAACGGAGATGGATTGAGTTGTTGAGTGATTATGATTGTGAGATACGATATCATCCTGGAAAAGCGAATGTTATGGCTGGCGCCTTAAGTCGGAAGGAAAGGAATAATCCATTGCGTGTTCGAGCTTTGATGATGACTGTTTACAATGATCTACCTAAGCAGATTCATGAAGCTCAAGAGGAAGCAATGAAAGGAGAGAATGTGAAGGAAGAAAATTTAGGGAGATTGATTAAGCAAATATTCGAGTTTTACCCTAATGGAACACATTGTTTTGGAAATCATGTTTGGTTGTCGCGATTCGGTAGATTAAGGGATTTGGTTATGCATGAGTCGCATAAGTCCAAGTATTCTATCCATCCAGGATTAGACAAGATGTATCAAGATTTGAAGCTATTTTACTGGTGGCCAAATATGAAAGCTGATATTGCCAAGTATGTTAGTAAATGTTTAACTTTTGCGAAGGTCAAAGCTGAGCATCAGAAACCGTCTAGATTGTTGTAACAACCGGAGATTCCAGTTTGGAAGTAAGAAAGGATTACTATGGATTTTATGAGTGGATTATTGAGAACGCCAAGTGGGTATGATACGATTTGGGTTATTGTCGATCGACTGACCAAATCAGCTCATTTCCTACCAATGAAGAAAATGGATAGTATGGAGAAACTCACGCGACTTTACTTGAAGGAAATAGTGTGTAGGCATGGTGTTCCTATTTCGATCATTTTAGATCGAGATAGCCATTTTACGTCAAGATTCTGGAGATCGCTTCAGGAAGCGTTGGGGACGAATTTGGATATGAGTAGCGCTTACCACCCTGAAACGGATGGTCAAAGAGAAAGGATAATACAAACGCTGAAAGATATGTTGCATGCCTATGTGAGTGACTTTAGAAGTAGTTGGCATCGCCATTTGCCATTGGTCGAGCTCTCATACAATAATAGTTATCACGCAAGTATTAAGGTTGCCCTATATGAAGCTTTGTATGGACAGAAATGTAGATCACCTGTATGCTGGAGTGAGGTTGGGGATAGCCAACTCACCGATCCAGAATTGATCCTTGATACGACTGAGACAATCGTCCAGATTAAGAACCGTTTATTTACTGCTCGTAGTCGCCAGAAGAGTAACACATATATGAGAGCTAAGCTATTAGAATTTAAAGTTGGTGATATAGTACTGCTCAAGGTATCGCCATGGAAGGGCATTGCACATTTTGGAAAGCACGGAAAGCTAAGTCCACGTTACATTGGGCCATTCAAGATTCTAGCTAGAGTTGGTCCTGTAGCTTACACGTTGGAGTTGCCTGAAGAGTTGAAAGGGATTCGTAATACGTTGCATGTTTCGAATCTTAAAAAGTGTTTAGCGGAAGGCGATATTGTTGTTCTGATATATGAGATTCAACTTGATGATAAGTTGCATATGATTAAAGAGCCAATGGATGTTTTTGATAGAGAGGTCAAGCAACTTAAGAAAAGTAGGATACCTATTGTTAAAGTTCCATGGAATTCGCAAAGATGTCCATAATTTACTTGGGAACGTGGGTATCAGATTAAAAAAAGTACCCTCATCTCTTTACAAGTAAGGATGAAGCAAGGAAAGCGGATAAGTCGAGCTGAGCACCAAGACGGCGCTCCCTAAAGGAAGGGAGAATGTAACAACCCGAGCTTCAGGTCAACATTTATCCTGAGCTAAGATAATTATTTTTGCTAAGAAAATAATTATAGTCGTTTATGCTATATAAAGTTTGATGAGAATTTCTATTTATAGGGTAATTTCAATCCATGATTGAGTTTCTAATTGTTTGTTGCGTCTAAGAAATTCAAAAAATTTTATTTTGTTGCCCTGAGAGCGTAAATATGTTATTTTTATATTTTATGATGTTTCCTCGAGTTTTTGTAAAAACCGTGTTTAAAGGTCGTATTTTACGAGGTTTGACGATTTATTAAACGTTTTAAAGTAAAAATTAGTGGGACGGATTTAAAATATTTACTAACGTGGTGTGACCCGAATCGTTTGCCGATTTTACTTATAAAAGAAACACTTTGTACTAGTTTTAAAAGAAATTGAAAATGGAGGGACGTAAATTGCCAAGTTTCCAAAGTTCTTTTCTATAAATAGGCACCATACATACACATATAACACTTTTATGAAAAAAATTCTCCTTGTCCTCTCCTTCCTCTCTTCGACCGGCCACCACAAGAAAACAACCACCACCACTTTATTTCTGACATGTAAAACGATCTACTTATATCATATTAATCCTTGTTTGAAAAGCTACAAAACCCACTAATAAAAACCCACATGCATTAAGTTTTGAAGAAGTTGAATTTTTGGTTTGTTCTTGAAGATTTCGAGTATAAGGGTGTGCTTATCATTGCTAGATTAGTGTTTTGAGCAATTGATTGTATTGAAAAAGGTTCGGTTTGTTTGGTTTGGTATCTCGTCCGTACGGTTCAATAAAGGAGGAAACAAAATCGAGTTTTGTTATTACTTTGTGAGCATTCTAGTTATGTTTTTGTGTTGATTAATTTGATGTTATTGCATATATATGATTATTGCTAGATGATTCAAG